>PVIJ01004140.1:0-122419 GCA_004024925.1 Scalopus aquaticus | reverse complement strand
AATAGCAAAGGTATGGAAGCAACCCAGATGTCCAAAAATAGATGATTGGATCCAGAAGATGTGGTACATATACACAATGGAGTACTATTCAGCATGGAAAGAAGATAAACACATGCAATTTGCAGCGACATGGATGGAATTAGAGGGGATCATACTCAGTGAAACAAGCCAGAAAGAAAGAGAAAAATATCGAATGGTTCCACTTATAACAGGACTATAGGGAGGCCGGGTGGGAGAGAGACAATCAGTGGGGGGGGATGGGGGAGGAAGGAGCCGGAGGGAGGGAAGGGAAAGGGCACAAAATGGAATAGAAAAAAACACAAGGGACCATGGAGATGGATCACGGGTGAATTGGTGGTGGGCTACCCAAGGGGAATGCAAAATGTAAAAGACATAAATAACAATAAAAATATATATTATAAAAAAAAAAAAAGAAATTGAGTCCTGGTCTTTCAGTTGGGCATCAGTAATGTGAA
Organism: Scalopus aquaticus; assembly: GCA_004024925.1. NCBI lineage: Eukaryota > Metazoa > Chordata > Mammalia > Eulipotyphla > Talpidae > Scalopus > Scalopus aquaticus. The sequence continues at coordinate 121,943 of PVIJ01004140.1, read as the reverse complement.
TGTCATTATTTAGGTATCACGGGGGCCCCAGCAAATTTGTTTTAAAGAGTTTATAAAATAATTGGAATGATGACACATACAAAGACAAAGTTACAGAGCTCAATAATTATTAACAACAGAGGAAGAGATGTGAGAAGCATCCCAATAATTAAATGGTGAAAGTGTAGATGAGAAGGAGGACTGCTCCAGATATAATGGTGACTTGGAGGCTTGGAATTTGGAAAAACTGAAAACAACCAAAAATCCTGAACTAGATGCAAAAAATGTCATGTTAAAAACACTTCTGAGGTGACAAAATAGCAATTTATTGCCAATCATAAACTAAGAGGAAAAGAGGATACAAATAGTAGGCAGTGGACTAGGCTGCTTTTGCCATGGGACATTTTTTAAATCTAGAAACACGAATTTCACTTTTACAGCCTCATAAAGTCAGGGGGTTGAAAACAGAGAATAGGTTAACCCAAGATCATAAATTTATAAGAGACTCTTCCAATCAATATTGGAGACTCTAAGTGTCCACATATTCAGTGAGAATGAATGAAAAATATGCCCATCCCTCACTCCTTCCCCACCTCCAGGACAACATAGGGAAATATGCCTTTGTATTAAGGAGAACAGAAACAATAGAGCTTCCCTGAGAAGTAGTCCTGAGCTAAATCTTTGAATATATTTTTAGCTCAAATTCAAATTACTTGTGTGATCCAGAAGACCTCAGATTATAAATTTAGTTTCAAATTATCTCAGACATAGTTCCTTAAGGTACGTGATATAAACAAATAAAAAATGCTTTATTTATTATAGGAAGACTATATCATGATGCTTCCAATAGCCTCCCAAGGAAAACAAGCTGCTCAGAATTAAAATTTCATAGTTACACACAAAGCCAAGGCAGCCTGACAGTAAATTAACATCCAAAACAGACCAAGAGTTTAGATATGTGAATTAGCTCTAAATTATAAAATAACTATTAAAAAGAATCATTCTAAATTATAAAATAACTATTAAAAAGAATCAACATATTTGTGGACACCATACTCGTGATTTAGCACATCTAAAAAGAAAAATAATAAAATGTATATTCTAGAAATAAAAATACACTTCTTTAAAAATGCAGTTACTGTATTTGTGAGCAGAATAAACACAGCTGAAGAGAAAATTAAGAAGTGGAAGAAAAAGCAACAGAAACTATCAGCAAGGCAAGATGAAGACATAAAGGAAAGGGGGTGTGTGAATGAAAGGAAGAAAAATTGATGACAGAGTTAATATGTCTAACAAATTTTCTATCAAGGTTGCAGAAGGAAAGGAGAGAGGAAATTTCAATATTTCAGCACTTAGACTGACATCTAGTTCTCCATCAATTCAATGGAAAAAAAAGACAGTGGAAAGATACTTTCAGTTGGCCAAGAACTGACTGTCAACATAGAATTCCATTTCTAGAGAAAATCTCTTTTTAAAAGGAAGAATAATGGCATTTTTCTTATCAACACAAATGTAGAAAAATTTTCCACTAACAGATCTACATGAACAGAATTCTAGAGGCTATCCTTCAAGTACAGAGAAAATGATCAAAATGATTCCAAATGGAAACTATGAGATGAAGGAAAGAATAAGCAGCAAAGAAATTAGTGTTTGAGTAAATCTGAGTGAATTTTGACTACATAACAAAACCAATAATATAATAATGCATATGGAGTATAAAATATGGAATTAATATACTAATCAAAATCAACTATCAAGAGGCAAGGAAATGTATTAAAGCTTTTTAAGACAGATTGTCTAAAAGACAAGTAAAGGTATTATTTGATATTAGACTTTGATGTGTTAATTACTCACATTATAATTTCTAGGGAAATTACTAAAAGAAAAGAAACATATAACTTCTAAAATACTAGAAGAGAATACTGGAATAATAAAAGAAATGAATCCAAAAAGGCAAAAAGGGAAATAAAAGACAGAACAATTAAAAATGTTAGCAATTACATTAAATTCAAATACAGCAAATGTTAAAGGACAAAACTATGTTAGACTATTTTTTTAAAACTATGACTACATGTTAATTATAAGAGCTAGACCATTGCAAAAATAGAAAGGTTGAAAGTGAAAGTATTAGTAAAGACTGATTATAAATTACTAATCAAAACAGGTTTGTATATTTTCATTTATTGTCTTCCCAAATATTTCCTCTACCTTATTCTCTCTTTCTTTTAATTCTTAGAGCTATATCACAGGTATAGCAATATATAGATATTCATGAGAGAAACAAACAAAAAATGTAGAAATATTTAGAAGATTTTTTAAAAAGATTTATTTATGCATATATGAGCTGGGGTATAAGCCAGAGGTGTGGGAGTAGTGAGAGGATTCACCAGAGACAGAGTAGGGAGCAGGACAGGTGAATTGACTGAAATACACTGCTGAGGGGAGCAGCGGGGAGACAGACAGGAGAGGTCTGCTGCGCCATGTGGGAAGCTCCCTGGGCAGGGGTCCAACTCCTGTTACTCTGGCTGGAGAGAGCCTCATAGTACTGAGACTTAACCCCTTGTGCCACCAGGGAGGCCCAACATTTAGAAGATTTTTAACAAAATGGACAAAAATGGGTTTCCCCCTTTTATCTATATGGATCTATATAGTTTCAAATTTTAAAATAAGCATGTTTTATTCTTATAATTTGAGTTTTGTTTAATTAAAAGCTGTCATCAACTACTCTCATAGTTACTGGTTCAAGCAAACTTTTACCTCCTCCCTCTCACAGAGCACAGAAGGGATGCTCTCATTCACAATTTACAGGTGCAGGTCCAAGACACCCCAGTGCCAAATACAAAGCATACCCAGGCTCATCATTTAGAGCAGTGACAGAGGCTTGAGGGGGCACAAGAATTGGGGAGCAACTCTGTAAAGTTTGTGGAATTTGGATTAGATTTACTGAAGTGAAACCTACAACCAGACAAATCTCATGAATATGTGTTGACTTGATATCCCTGGAAATTCCTGGATGTCTTTGAGAAGGAACTAAAAGAAGGGAACTTCCTGGTTTAAGCAAATATCTATTAGGATTCATCAAGTTTTGGCTAATTATGTTAATGGAATTATATCTGTGTTCAGCTGGTAGTGCTTTCGCCAACTTCCCTAAAATGTATTTGGACAAATCTCAAACTATGAAGTTCAAATCTAGGGAATGAAAATGTAGTTTAGTCTGCTTGAGCAATTAAGGTGAAATGTATCTGATTTCATTTTGTAATTGGGATAAAACATCTGCAATAGTAAATTACAAGATTCTAAGTTTTTCTTTAAAACATATTCCCCTTATATCTTTTCACCTTTGAGCTGGAGTAATGAAGCTGATTTCTGAAACACAAAAGCACAGGTGAGAACCGCGCAAGCAGAGTAAGGTTTAGAAGCCCTGGCAAGAAGCCTCATAGGATATATAGGGTGATACAGAGTTGCAAATGTCCACAACACATGGAAAAGCAGGACTGGAAGAAATAGAGCTACACACATAGAATAATAGCCTAGTACAGTAGTTCTGAAATTGGATTTTGCTAAGTCATTAGGTTTTTGTCATAAGAGAACCACTGTAGAAAGTAAGATTGGTCCCCACCCCTGATTCAAACAGACAAATGGTCCATTTACAAAGCATCTCATTTGAAAGCCTGTGCTGCTTTTCAAAGTGATTGTTGTAAATTTTAAAACCATTTGTGAAAAGGAAATAGGTCTGGGTAGATAATTGTTTAATTGGCCCACTGATTAACTGGAACCTGAATAAAATTGCATTGAATTCTTAGCATCACCATGACAAGAAAAGGTATTCTCCAGTATGATTATCTCAGAAAAAAATGTTGATTTTCCTACTGGGGAAGAGTTAGAGCCATATAAGTACTTTACATGCATAATTGCAACTAATACTCACAATCCCCTTGTTTATCAATATCATCTTTACACTCACTTTAAAGACAATGTAACTTAGGCTGAAGTGTTGTCAAAATTACCTAAAGTCAAAAATGGTAATCATCAGAATCAGAAATAGAAGTCAGCTTTTCTCCTTTCAAAGCCTATCCTCATAAACTCACAATACATGATAGCAATTAGTAGTGGGTATATCATATGTGAATTAGCTGAGCTACATGAAAATTCTTTATTCATCCTGTCATTTATAGCAGTTCATGAACATAAATCTTAACTGAAAGAACAGAAAAATATGGGGCCAAAAAATTGGGGACCAAAAATTACACTAAAACTCTTCAAAATTCTAGGTTGCTTACTTGTGTTATTAGTGAGTGGGATTTTTAAGATTATAATGTCATTATATATATAATGATTTTTTTTTTAAATAGGCATTTTCTTTTTTACACTTCCCAAAACTTTCAAAAAAAACCTAACAATCTGGTGGGGGGCAGGGAAAAGATTGGTGAAAATAATGAAAGAAAGAAAACTGAAGAGAATACCAAGAGAAAACCCAGCAGGACACTGGAACACTGTGTTTTATTGTCTTCAGAGAGAAAAGGGAGGGTCTTCCAAAATGCTAATATCAGTACAGCTTTCTGACTCATGCTTTATCCCCCACAGCACCTGGCATATTGCTTTGCATATGTACGTAATCAATATTTAAATGAATGGATGGATGCATATGAAGCTCAGAGTTCCAAAATGCTATATTTCGATTCTCCCCCTGAAATCTTACACCATACCCTCATTACAAAACAGAATTTGAGCCAATTAAGGCCACAATGTGCTTAATATTTTCAGGTTTAATAAAACAGATAGGACGTATTTATTTGAATGTGTTTATTGGAGTCGCCATGTCATCTCCTTCTAATGCTATTCTAGTTATCTATTGTTACATAAAAACTTACCCAAAACCCAGAACAATGAGTTCTCTTCTCTTATGGACCTACCTGTTGATCAGTGCTGACTTGGGATTTCTTAAGTCATGATAATCCAGTTGCCACTGGGGCTAGACTCATATGAAGCTTTGACTCTGCCAACATCCAAGATGGCACATTTACTTGGCTGCCCTTTGATGACAACTACCAGTTGCATCTGTCAACTTGAGTTCCTACATGTGGCTTCTCCATGTGTCTTGGGTTTCTCACAGCAAGACAGGAATCATCTGAAAGGAATCATCCCAAAAGACCAACGGAGAAGATAGAGGACTTCTTATAACCTGGGCTCAGAAACTACAGAGCATCAGTCTTGCCCCATTTTATTGGCCACACTAGTCATCAAGGACAACACAGGCTCAAGGAGTTAGAGTGGTAGATGGTGCACCGCAAATGTCTCCAATTTAGAGAACTTTTAATTAGAGGGGAACTCCTACAGCTGGGGGCTATGTTGTATTAATACAGGGCAAATGAGACTTCAAAATTTGGACAAAGGCAGTGCCCAAATTGCTTACCGGTCACTATCTTGGTTCTGTACCCGTGCGCACAATTGCAGGACACTCAGGTTTAGGGGACAATAACAATGGGATTTATTTAACAAACAGGGAAAAGCAAAGAATTACTAAAGTCAACATATTTCTTTTACCTTACTTAAAGCAATGTCCAGTCTTTGTAAGTCCCAGAAAAGTAACAAAAGTGGCATCTTCCTGCCACTGCTGATGTGGAGCTCCTCTTTCAAACAATAGGCCACATTTCCAAAATGGCTTCTTCCTTCTTCTGCAGACTTGTAACAGCCAGCGTGTAGGCCAGGTTCCAATTCACGAGGACGACACAGAACACAACTGGAGATGCTCCCGAAATTGTCATGGTGCCCCAGCACAGCACCAGGCCAACAACACTGTAAACAACAACTACAGCGGCCAGACGGCCCAACAGACTGCACTCACACATTTTAGGAAGGCGCCTGCTTCGGGCCTCAGCCTTTTGCCTTCGGCTGCAGTAAAGGCAAAACTAGGAGCAGTTTCCGTCCCTCGGCTACTTGCAAGGCCTGCAAAGTCGCTGGCCCCAAAGTCACTGAAGATTCAAAAACGTTTCTTCTTTTCCTACATCATGGCAACTGCTTCCTCTATTCCTTCAGCATGGCAACTGCCTCTTTCATTCCTACATCATAGCGACTCATTCCTCTATTTCTTTAGCATGGCGACTGCTTCTATTTCTCCATCATGGCAACTGCCTCTTTCATTCCTACATCATGGCGACTGCTTCCTCTACTCCTTCAGCATGGCAACTGCTGTTTCTTTTTCTACATGATGGCAACTGAATTTCCCTTCTCCTCCAGTCCCTTTTATATCTCATCAGACTCTCCACCCCCAAACTGCAAACTTAGCAGTTTCCCTGGGGCTATTCATTCTCATCAGCAACCCCCTCCAGGAGGTACCACATTTACTGGATTTTGGACTCAGCCCGATTACAGTATGAACACATCTGGAATTTCTTCTGGCATAATTCTGAGCTGAATATTTGCATGATGAAAAAAAGTATTTGCTGTATACACAAGACTTAAAAAACATAAAAGCCCATTCATTATAATAACTTGTCAAACTATAGAAGCTTCTATAGTTAATAAAATTTCAAATGGGTACAATTTAATGACTTCTAAGAAAAAATATTTAATGGTAGCGTGACTTTTTCCTACTACTAAATCTCTTTCTTCTGTCAAGGAAACTATAGTCTAACCACTTCTTGATCTTAGTGGAAGAAAAGCAAAGCATGGCCCACTTGGCCCTGCTAATGTGTTTCATGGAGGATAAGAATAGAAAAGTTGGAAAGAGGCTACACAAGACCAGAAACCTGGCTCACACAATGCTGGGAGCTGGCAGTGGCGGTAGAGGAGTTAACACAACCGTTAACCCAGCTATAGGAACTAGAAGTCCTCAGGCACCAAGGCACTGACACAAGCAAAGTGTCACATGCTGTTAGTGCCCTAGGGCACAGACCAGAGGTAAAGATAGGGAGGTTGAGGGCCATTGTAGAATCTCTGCTTGCTTTCAAATTCTACAGTTATCCAAACTCAAGGGCGCACAAACCCCTCCCCAAAGGAATGAGACTCTCCCAAAGAGAAGACCACTGTATCAGGACAATCCATGCACTGGAAAGGGGCAGCAGTCCTTATGCCCACCTGAGACTATGCAGGTGCTACTTTTCACTGACCTGTTCCCTCTGCAGGGCAGCAGCCCTCCTGCCCTTTGACCTGTGACCCTGTCAGGGCTTCTCTTCACTGACCCCTCAGCAGAGGCAGCTCTTCTCCCAAGGCTGCCTGCCTACGACCATGCAGGCCTCTCTTTTAGCAAACCTGTCCCTTTGGGGACGGCCCTTTCTGCCCACTTATGTCTACGCAAGTGTCCTTTATTCCTCTCTCCCTTTTATAATTAACCTGCCCTTTTCAATATGACTAATGTCTCTGTGTTGTGGAGAAACTTGCCTGGGAAACTTGCTGTGTGCCGCTCAAAGGGAAACCCCAGATGAAACTCTTCCCAGATTGAACCCAAGGACCCAACATCTCCAAAAACTACTTCATACTCAGCAGTTAACAACAAGGAGAAAAGGGCTGGCACTTTTTTATTGCCACAATTCATTTGCTTTGCCTATCAATTTAATCTTCATACAAACCAACAAAAGGACATATGATTGACTCCAGTCTGCAAACAAAGAAACTGAAGTTCTTAGAGGTATAGAATTTATCCAAGTTAATAGAGGGAATAGTGTCAGAGTCCCATTTTTTTTTTTTCTAATGCTCTCTTGTCTCACGAGGCAGCGAGTGCATGTGTGTATAACAAACTCTCCATACAGGAGGTAGCAAGAGTAGATACCAATGTAAAGAAGCAGGGAAATTTGAGAAGAAAAATGTATTCTAGTTACACTCCACTGGTTCATCTGCTCTATGAAAAGTGAAAAAGGAAGATCTATATTCATACAGAAATCCTGGAAGGATTGCTTCACCTTCAGTGATTTGAGAAATGGGAGTAATTCAAATCGGTGAGGAAAGACACGAAACAACTTTCTTTATAGGCACATATTTGATGTTATGTTCATTCCATAGTTTTATCAAATATAGTGAAAGAACATTACAGGTAACATTGCTTTATATGATTTGCGTTTATGACTAAACTTTGACCCAAAGTGGTCAAATAACTCAGTGCATGACTCTGAAATAAGATTTGCACATTTTTTTCGTTGAGCAAGGTGTAGAGCAATACTCTCACCTTTATGGAAAAGAAAAGGATTAGGTAAATCTAGAGATTTCAACAAAAGCCTAAAACCTAAGAAGATCAAAACACTGAATCAGAGTCTGAAAGATAGATGAATTGTGTTATTTAAATATTAGCACAGATGCACTCTTGAATGTGAAGCATTAAAATTTAAGTTGTTTATCTCTCAGACAGATTTAATTTAATATCATGCAAGGCAAATAGACCTACACTTACTCTGGCAAAATAGTGCTGAATCAATTGTATCCACTGCCTGTTGAAAGAAAGGGAATAAAAGAGAAGAAAAAAAAAGCATAAAACAATCCTTTGTGGATGTCTGAAAAACAAATATTTTAAATGTTAATGAAACAGTTTTTAATTCCTAGTGATTAATTCCAGTAATTAATTCCTAATTAATTCCTAATTTTCCTTATAACCAAGGAAAAAACAGGTCTCTTGGGTCTTTGCTATGGTGAACCACGATCTTATAGAACGGGCAGTGATGGCTGAAATGGAAACCAAGGTCAAATCCTATTTTGTTTTGCACACTGTGTCTCAATAGCAATGTCTTTCTTGTTTAGTAAATATTCTTTCTAAAAATAGTCAGATTTTCTAATTACCAATCCATAGTGACATCTCTAATGTCTGACATCAAATAAGAACTCAGAAGATATCTTGGCAAAGAGTTGAATGTGTTTTCTGTTCTATTGGGAGGCCAACATTGAACCATTTCCAAGGCTTCCTAAAAATTCCTGGGTGCTTTGTGATTTGCACATGTCCATATACTCCCTAGATTATATTATCATAGGTAATTTACACAAATGCTCCGGCTACTTTGACTTACTAGATCGACCAAATCCTTCAAAACAGCCAAACCGGCTTACTCATGAACAACACAATCTTATAGATGATTTTGGTGCATAGATACGGCATTTTACTGCAATTGTTTATAAAATTTTTACTGGAAATTTGGCTTATAGATAAAATCACAAAATGTGTGGCAAATACCTCCTCTTCCCAATTACCTTTTAAACTTACACAGTTCTATCTGGTATATACGTTTTATGAGCACCCAGTGGTTTGAGAAACAAGTCTTGTCTGTCACATAAATCTGTTATCTCAGATTGCGTTCAAGGCTCAGGTCGACTAGAAAGGCTCATGGCTAATGCACAGTGTCACAATCTGTAAAACTGGAGTCATTTAAAGGTTTGCCCACGCCCTCTGTGAGATAAGAGATTGGCAGTGTTCAATTCAAACATAACCATTAAGGCAGGAATCCTAAAACACCTTGTTTCTAAGCAACCTCTATTAAGTCTGTATTCAGCAGTGTTCAGTAACCGTTCCCTTGGAACTCTACTGACCAGGCTTTGAGTGTGGAATGGTGATCAGAACATTTTCCAGCTCTTTTGAAAGCCCAGACACAATAATTGCTTCAATAAATTTCACTCGGGTCATACGGCTTGATCTCCAAGAACATTTCTTTCTCTTTAAATCCACTTTTGCTTTCTAAAAGATATTCTGGGTGTGCTGTGGCTTCTCAAGCTAATAGGGTGACAGGCTTGTCTTCAGCCCTGCTCCTGCCTTCTTCACGTGTGAACCAAGACATTCACAACCTTTCCTTGGGAGGTATCAGTAAATTACATATGCCCGCATTCAGGTTCCATAAGTAGACACCAATGACACTGAGAGCCCCACGACCTCAGAAGAAGTTGCAGATACTCTTTGCTTATCCCTCAGACTCCACAAAAAAGTTCCAGAAGACTCCAGTCTGGAGATATTTAAAATTGAAGAGTGACATATCGTAGACAGGACTGATTGTATAGCAGTTTCAAATATTGAAGGGGTATTTAAGATCTCTATTCAAAATGCTTTCCTTTTCCAATATGGCAATATCCACTCTGCATTATGAGAAAGCTCCATAATGGCAATCTTACCCTTCCTTCCACACTGTATTATACAAGCTCTCTGCTCAGCAACTTTTGTTTTGAGTTAAAATGTATGGACCTTAACAATATCCTTAAGGCAGTAGAAAAAACAAAGCACCAGTTAAACTGTCTAATATAGACTTAGGAATGTTTAGCAGATTTTGTTTTCAAAAGTCAGAATAATTTCCTAAAATTATATCATTAAACTTAATCATTTATGGATTTTTCACAAGTATTAGTCAAACTAACAGGAAGTTCTGGTGGTGGTGTTTCTGTGAAATTGGTTTGTCTGTGTGTTTCTTCTATTCTTCACTGGTTAGGAATTGCAGGAGATATTTAAACAGGTAGAATTTAGTGATTCAAATCCCCCCTTTGTAGAAACAGAATAGAAATAGGATATTTACTAGTATTTATTGAAACAACAATACCTTACATTAGAGGATAATGAGAAAATGTATGAAGAGCCTCCAGTAGATCATGTAGTAGATCTCAGCATTTATTTATTGGCTGTACCCAACCAAATGTGAGGATGGAGGAAATAATAGAGATTCCTCACCCTACTCAGTTGTCAAGACAAAGAACTTCGAGAGCTTCCTAGTTTTATAAACCAGAAGATTTACACCTTGTTGGTTTTTCCAAAAGCATTTTCACCAAGATGAAGGTATAGATGGGCACAAACTCCATTCATTCATCTTCCAAAAAATTATCTTTAGATTTATATCACTCCAAGGAAACATATTAAAATGCCATACTTCTTTCTGAAGTCTTATTCCAACCCAGCCAGAGAACTTGTCATCTGTACATAAAGAAGACTCCCTTTCAAGGAGAATGAAAAATGGCATCTTCTATAATCAGGGACTCACCTCTGTATCCTCCCTAGTAACATCAGCCATCCTGACTCTGGCTCCCTAGCAACCAAGGCTTTCTGTATCAGACATTTTATTTGAAACAATCTTTACTGAGGAAAAGGGAGTAGAAAAGAGTCCACATAAAAATAAAAAACAAAGCAATATCCCTGAGAGTAAGTACAAGCAAGGCTTCCTCAGGATGTGAAATAACTTTTTCTTGTATAAAATTAATTAAAAAACGAAGTTAAAAGAATAGAGATTTGTCAGAGAACTGACTATGACATATATATATGATATACATATGTATGCCATTGGGTATGTTATGCTGAAAAAGCATAAAATGCATATGAGAAGAGGCGATTCTGTTCAAACTAGAAAGTTTTGAAACCCTTCATACCAAATATTTCATGAGAGTTCTGTGTTACTAAATACAATTTTGATGCAACAACCTGTACTTTGAATCTTTCTGCCCTGCAGCTTCTGGGTGAGCTAATTTCTGTATTGAATTGGTTCTCAGCGCCAAAGGTCTGACAGAACATGGGAAAGTTTAAGCAAACAGTTCACTTTATTTGAAACGGATTTACTACTGTCATCAGGAACACCGTGTCCCTCCTGGCCTCATTTTATAGCCCATGCACCTGATGAGCTAGTTCCTGACAAACTCATTCCTCGTCCGCTCACTGCCTGCCTCAGCCTTCCCTAGAGCCTGCCATGCAAGCTCCATTCAGCTCCTCACATGAAATCCAGCATTTTCTCAACCCAGCTCAGCCAATGAATAGCCAAACTTCATTTTCTGATTGCCAAGGAAGTAATGTGCATTCACCTATGAATGAAGAAGACACCAAAAACTCATAGTTTACAGAAATGATTAATATTCTAACCCAGGAAATATTGCCTAAGGTTGCTAAGCAAATATTACCTTAAAAGATATATATCCTTAAAATCTTAAGTCTATATAGCAATATGATCTCTTAGGAAATATTAAAAAATAAAAGCTTTGATAATAATGATAGTGGTATGTTTACAAATGTGTGGCATCTTAAGCATTTTAAACCATTTTAATGTTTTATACAGGATTCTCCTGAAAACCTTTCTGATTTAAAAAAGACAAAGAAAGTATCAATATTCCCATGTTACAGGATAATAAATGTAAGGCAGTGATTTGTTCGATGTCACATAGTAAATCACTGACAGAACAGAACTAGAATCAAGGTTTCCTAACTCTACGGTCGTTGAGGGAAATTCTAGGCCATTTTTCAGATTAGAATGGACGGGAGCAGAAGACCTCTGAAGAAGTCTTCAGTCTTTCCAAGGAGGGGCTGGATCAGCTCCTTCCTGATTCATCTTCTTGCTCTACTTTTGGGCCAGTACCTATGTACTTGCTCCCAAATCACAGGAAAAGAAGAGCAATTTTGCTAATTTAAATATCTGGCTTTGCAGCTCTACTTGCAAGAGATGGAAAATAACATAACTGTAAGATTTATGCTACTTAACAAAACATTTAACTAGGGACCTAACTATTGTGGCCACCCTTAGTTACGCTGTGCTTCCTAACACCTAGGCACTTTTCTAGGCATTTAGAGAAAAAAAAAAAAAAGGGAGAGACAACACTTTCTGCCCTCATAGGGCTTACATTTGGGGAGGAAGAGATGGACAATATATTATAAACAATATGTAGATGAGCTATATAGAATGCTAGATTATGATAAATCCAAGGGGATTAAATAGGGGAAGGGAGGTAGATTAGGAACTATGCAAGAGTGTTGGAGAGGGGGTACAATTTTAAATGGGATGGTTAGGGTACAGAAAGACAAACAGAACAGTCCTCCTCAAAAGAGTTTAGTAGAGTCTAATGAGGGAAAGAGGAACATAGCAGGAAGGACTGACAGTAGAGAGGGCATTAACAAATAATATGCCACAATGAACACACTTAATATAACCTAGATAAACTATGTGTAGACATGAGAAGTCCTGACATAGCTCAGTTTACACCTCTCCATGACCTGTGGGTTCCTTTCTGCTTGGGGTGGATAAGAGATCTTAACGTACGCTTGCTCCTCTCCAGGCTGAACCGCTTTCCAGGTTTCCTCAGCCTTCACCCCATATTTTCCCCTCTTTGTCAAACCACTGTGGTTTCAAGAAATTCCTTCTTTCAAGTACATCATCGTCCATTAGCCCCGCCAAGTTCTGGATCCCACTTCAACTTGATTCCAGATATCATCGTCTTTACAGTTAGACTCACTAGCTAAGTGCTCTTGGATTGATGGTTTAGTTCTACTTGCTCATCCTCAAGGGCTATTTTATCCCAAAGCATACTCCTTTCAAGAGGTAGCAGGATGTGTTAGCAGCTTCGTGTATTTTCCTCTCACCATTGAGACTCCAGCCGATTCCAAGGTCTGTCTCACCCAGAATATTGCTTCCTTCCACCTTTGGTTGTTTTTCTTTCCTCCAATCAGTTTGTAAACTCTATTTCCCATAATCACAAATTTGTTTCCACTTCCAAATTTATCCAAACTGATCAGCACTGCTAACTGCTTCTACTGGCGGTATTTGAGAAACCATAGTTCGTGGATACAAATTGCTTCCTGGTAGGAATGATGCCTCCATAATCAAGAATGGTCTCCCTAACCAAGTTAAAGTTGAAGGTCATGTTCCTAGGTAGTCAGCTCATTCAGTCCCAAATTCAGCCTCTGCCAAGTGCAGGTGGGAACAATGAGATTGCCCACACACACTGGAATCTCTACTGTCCAGCCGAGTGTCTGCATCAGGGCAGGCAGAGCTGGCTGGGTAGATCAAGGGTACCTACCACAGATTAAAAAGAGAAATTTAACCAGGGCGGGGGAAGACCCACAAATGGGAAAAATATATGCAATAAATTCTCATATATTTATATAATTCTTAAAAGCTTTGGCTTTGAATATATGATGAACAAGCAGATATATTTAAATAAAGACTCTTTACAAAAGAAATCAGAAGTAGTAATAAGAAATATTCATCAAGCTTATTTTAGTGTGCTTTTTTCCTGAACATCAAAAGTAACAAATGACATTTTAAATATGACAGAATTTATTTTTTAAGAGAAAGCTATATATATAATCATTCTATTATATCTTATTACATTTATTATGTGTTAGATTTATTTGGTCCATATGTGTGATGAATATTTTTATTTTAATGATGTTTTTAGAATTTCAGCTTTTATTATAAAATAAAAAACACTCATTATAGAAAATTTGGAAGGTGTAGAAAATCCTTTATTACCCAGATGAAATGTTTGTGTGGCTGCAGAAATTGAGCCTATGCCCCAGGGCAGAATTGATACCCTTCCACAGTAGCCTGGGTTCTCAGTTACTTTTTGGTTTTAAACGTGATAGAATTTATATTCCGATGATAATAGCAAGACTGAATTAAACTGTCGTTAACAGGGACAGAAATCTGTAAGACAAACTCAGAGTACATTGGGGATAAGCTCTGGCCTGCCCATCATCGCTCGGGGGTCCTACAAGCTCTTTGCTAGTTGTGTGATGGGAACCACCAGGCAAATCTCTTGATGTCTCTTAACCAACGTTCCGTCAGAGAAGGAGCTTGGAGATGTCCAAGGTCCTTCCACTTCTGAATTGATGTGAATTTCTAAATGGTTTAAATCAGATTAGTGTACTCTAGGATAAGCTGTTTAATGATTTTACTCATGCCAATGACCACTTCTACTGTGTGAATTGGAAGCAGAGCATCGTGTAAGTTGAAATAACTGGTCCTGTAAAGTAAGTGCAAGTAAATTAATTTGTATTACTCAAAATTAATTTGTATTATATATCTGCAATTCTGATATTTTAACCAAGTCCATAAAAGCCTATCCTTCTGAAAAAAACAATAAAATAGTAATAACTCCTTTAACTATAAAAATATAAATTTTACACTTTAAAATCATCTATACAAGTTATTTTACAAAAAAAAATTTGTCTTAATTATCTGCAAAGAAAGTGAATGTCCTATGAATTCTTATAATTCTTACATTTTTTCTATGTTCTAAGAAATGTTTTAAAGAAAACTAAATTTATTGTCTTGCTTGGAGGCAGAAATAAGAAGAAAACCAATTCTACCTTCTATAGTTAGGTTGAATACATTTAAGCAGAAATAATTTAATAGTTCAAATTTATTGAGAGCCAGAATTGAAACTCAGCTCTTTGAATAAAGTGATCATACAAGAAAGACAGCAAACCATAAACTGGATTTTTCTCAAGACCATGGTGAATGTGTTGCCCTATATATTCCTGTTCTAAAAATATTTCGTAGAGAAGACTATTAAGATTAGACATGAATAATATTAGATATCAATCTTCTATTCCTTATAATTCATTTCACTTGCACCATATTTCTAGAAACCAGCCTAACCCAGCTCACTCTTACTTCAAAAGTAAAGTCATAGCAATTTGGGGACTATACTAAATTGAATAGTCAGGGAGAGAATGGACACTTTTAGCTACTTCTAGGCAATAAAATTAGCCAGCTCAAGAATCTCTTGTGGGGCCTCCCTGGTGACGCAACGGGTTAAGTCACAGCACTATGAAGCTATCCACAGCCACTGCAGCATGAGTTCAATCCCCAGCCAGGGAGCTTCCCACATGGCACAGCAGACCTCTCCTGTCTCGCCCGCTGTTCCTCCCAGCAGTGTGTTTCAGTTGCTCTACATGTTCTGCTCCCCATTCTGTCTCTGGTGAATCCTCTCACCTCCCTCACACCTCTGGCCTACACCCCAGCTTGTATGCACAAATAAATAAATAATTAAAAAAAAGAATCTTGTGGGATTCATTCACAGCTTTATTTCATTAATTATCCACAAATATTTATTGTGTGTCCTCCATAGATAAAATAATTTAGGTCTTTGGGTCAAGAGTCTTTGCCCTGTGCCTTTGAGAATCTTACATGCTAATGTGGAGAGAAAGACAATAGAAGATACACATTATACAAGAGCAAACCATCTCGTGCTAGAAGATGTTAGGTGCTGGGGGGAAAGAATAGAGTGAACTGAGAGGAACAGTGTAGACCAGGGGAGTGGTCATTGCACTGGTGCTTGTCCTAAGTAACTGGAAAGACAGCGTCCCTATCCACTCATATCAGAAGGTAGAGGGAAGAGCAAGGGGGCTGTCTGCGGGCATGTGGGTTGGAGATTAGGAATTCAGTCTTGGATATGCCAATATTGAGGTGTCCATTAAAAATGAGAATCTGATGATATATTTCACTGCACATTATGTTCTGATTGATAAGGAGAGTGACCTTTGTCATACTCAACCAGAGTTTGAGAGGGCAATTAGAAACCTCTAAAGAAAAACAAAGTTACAGACGTCCTAATGAATCCTTAGCCTTCTAATGAAAACCATTATAAATATCTTAGCCTTTGATATGAATGAAATTAAAATCTTTCTGTCTAGCTTTTGCATATCCACATAAGAATAGATTTGCCAGAAATGGATAAACTTCATAAGAAACAGACACTTAGGTCCTAAAGAAGAGAGAAGTCAACTGTAATGAAGTAAACATGAAGGGGCTTTGTGAGGAAATGAACTCACATATGGAAATCGAACACAAATTACTTCTTCTTCTCTCATTGCACAGATTCCCATTGCCCAAAGACCAGATTCTGAAAGAATAGTTATCACTTAGGAATACCAGCAGTGGACAGCACCTCCAACTAAAGAATAAATGGGAAGAGAAATTTGGTAATTAAAATACCTGGTAAGAATCTGATTTTATGAAACTCAGATTATATCTATCAATAGAGAGGAAAATCCACATTATCCTCTTTAAACTAATTGTTTTTAATGTACATAATAAAATTGTATATATGTTGACATTGAAAACCCTACCCAGTATTGAATTGCAAATTTTTAAGAAGTGGAGGAGTACGCAGTGCTTGTGAGTACAGTGTCTCTTGGTGTGGCTAGAGGACCTCTTCTGTGTTGCTTTCAGAACCAAATTCAGACCTCACTCTTCATCTCAGTCTTTGCCCCAAAACAAGCGTCTGAAGAGCACTGAACACAAAATATTCTCTCATGTCATCTTTGAATATTATGCTTCTAAAGTACTAGATCTATTATAAAATCACAACAGGTTAGAAAGTATATTCACATTATAAATACACACACACACACACACACACACATATCTCACATACACATATTCCTTAGTATTTTAGTTTCTGTTCTGTTCCCAGCATCCTTATCTACCAGCGTTAGTAGAGATTCAGCAAATATTGCTCATCTGTTGATCTCCCCTAAGTGTGTCTGAAATTCAGCTTAACTATTGAGACTACATGGGCCTCCTTGGTGGCGCAGCGGTTAAGTGCTGCGCTATGGAGCTGTCGGCAGCGGCGACGCGAGTTCGACGCCTGGCCAGGGATATTCTCACATGGCGTGGCAGACCTCTCCTGCCTTGCCTACGGCTCCCCTCAGCAGTGTATTTCCAATGATCTGCCTGTTCTGCTCCCCACTCTGTCTCTGGTGAACCCTCCCGCTGCCTCATGCCTGTGACCTGTAACCCAACTTGTATGCATAAATAAATAAATCTTTAAAAAAAAACTATTGAGACTACATTTGGAATAATTTATCCCTGCTTCACTTTTCTCCACAAGAAAATAACCAAACTGTTAGAGGTGATGGAAGAGATTAATTTTAAAGTACTTTGAAAAATTATTTCTAAGGCTGTTCTTCAATAAATTTAAATGGATTTTTTAAAGATAAAAAATGTAATTAGAAAAGAAAATTCAATTTGCTTCATATCTATAGCAGAACTGAATCAGATTACTTGGATTTGGTCAAGATTTCTGCTTGATTAACATTTTATGATCCATTTAAAACGTCATGTAAATTGTAGAGCATTGCTGCGCCAAGCCAGATTTGATCTGTTAGCAATTTTATTACATCTGACAAACCATAATTTGGTTTGTCTTCATTTCTGTAGTGTTTAACTAATGTAAAAAGCAAATTACATATAAACTACGATTAAAAACTTGTTGTCAAAAGAGTTATCATCATGTTACTTTAAGCCTGTTTATTGGAGTATAATCCCATTCTCTAGCTTTTAAGGAAAAGAGGCAACTATCTCAGTTAATTACTGTTTCATTTCTAGTACCCCCAGAGCAAGCACAGTTAAGTGTTCAATGTTCCAAAGTAATTGGCAAGGACTTAGAAGAACCAGGACATATAAATTTGCACTAACAACTTAAGCTAATTGGCAAAATGGAAATAGATACGAGAATTTAGTGATTATCCAGCACTGAAATAAAAAGAATGGCTGACAGGGAGCACAATCCGAGAACACAAGTTCCACTCAGCCTGTGATCGCTCCAGAACGCTCCAGTGGGGGTTCCAGATGAAGTGATGTGCTCACCACGTAGCCCCTGCCTAATCGCCGTGAGCTGCCCCTGACGGGAATACTTGTGCCAACAAAGGGCCACCGCAGGTGAGTCCTGTTTGTCCCCCCCATCCCAGATAGACAGCAAAAGCACAGGGATCGCTGCGTGAATGCAGAAAATGCTTCAAACATTGTTTGTCAGATTAGAAAAGCTGTCACTTTTGCATTGAAAAGGCCCTATTTTCAGCACGTTACCCTAGTGATGTACCTTACAGGGAAATCTTGCCACCTTCAAGTGCATTTGCCAACCAAAGGGTGAAACACCGCCAGCTGCTGGCACGACTCTAAATGTTATTACAAGTTATTATTACTATTATTATTATTACCATCATTATTAATGATTATCATTATAATCATGTTTTTAGCTTGGTTGCCTGATATCATTAAGTAGAGTATATATTCCCCCAGAACAGTTTTGAGGTGTGTTTTTTTTTCCCTTGCAAAGTTCAACCACAGCAAATCATAAAAGAGTTGCTGGTGAAACTTTTGAGGGGGAGTCTGGTAATCAATGGAAACAGATGCCCTGCAGTGGGCAGGACTCTCCTGGCCCCGAGTGTCTAAAGGGTAAACATGGCACCGGGATGGTCCTGTGGGTGCAGCTGCTTGGGTGATGGTAGCACGACAGGCAAACAGGAGCAGATAATTCATACAGCAGCATCTTAGTCTCATATTCTCCCTTACCTAGTCCCGCCTTGCCTCCCCTTTCTTTCACTCCGAGCCCAGTGGCGTGCCGGTGCTGGTCTACCAGATAACACAGTGCTGTGAGGTCTTCAGCACCCACCCTTATTCAGCCATGCCAGCCTCACCTTCCACCCGACACCCACCCCACCTCCACACCCCCTGTGGCCCCATCGCAGCAGGCCGCTCCTGTTCCTAGCGCTCCACTTCCGAGACTTCTCTCTGCCAAGAGCGTCTCACACCGGCTGGCTTCTACTCACCAAGGGGTTTAGAGTCAGGAGCAACATCTCGAAAATAAGTTCTGCCACTTACTAGGGGCATAACTTCTGCTCATGGGATGAATCCTGTTTTCTCATTTGCAAATGGGAATACTAACATGTATCCATTACCATCAGCTGCTCTTCAGGGTTATAATAAAATCAAGTCATTTGCACAGTACCCAGCACAAAATAAGCACCAAGAACCTGATGCTGTCATTATTATGACTGGTTCTCCTAGAACACGTTGTCATGATTCTAAATAATGTGTTTATTATAGTCACTCGTCACGTGCCAATCCCCTCAACAACATAAGCTCTGCTCCACTTTGTGTCTGCCATGTCCAGAAAGGGCCCAGCCTGCCATGTTGGCCCATATGGGCATGTGAACAGGATCAGTCTCCCGTGGTCCTCTCCAGTGCTCTTCATGGTCATGTTTTAAAATATTCTTGGACTTCCCTGGTGGTGCAGCAGTTAAGCGCTGCGCTGTGGAGCTGTCGGCAGAGGCGATGCAAGTTCAATGCCCAGGCAGGGAGATTCCCCCATGGCGCAGCAGACCTCTCCTGCCTCGCCCACTGCTCCCCTCAGTAGTGTATTTCACTCAGTCTGCCGATTCTGCTCCCCACTCTGTCTCCAGTGAGTGTGTTCCTGTTGTGCTCCCCACTCTGTCTCTGGTGAACCCTCTTGCCACCCCATGCCTCTGGCCTGTACCCCACCTTGTATGCATAATTAAAGAAATCTTTAAAAAATAATAAAATATTTTCAATTGAAACTTTTAAACACGGCTCTTCCTGATCCACAGCTAAATGGATGGAGCAGAAGAGCTTAGTTCCACGGTGCAAGGTATTTCAGAAACCATCGGGACCAGGCATTTCTGGAAGTAAAGAAGACAGGATTGAAAATGGGAAGTACAAGCGAAAGTAGAATGAGGGTAGAGAGGACCTGTCTTGGGGAAACCTGTCCACTGGATGGCAATTCCCTCCACCACGTGTATGCCAGTGATTGCAGCGACAGAAGTCACACTCATATTTTCGCTTCAGTGGGAAAAAGCCATCCCAGAAAGGAATCTGCTGATGCAGCAAACAACATAATTCACAAACTGAGAGTTACAGGTTCAAATCAGCTTAATTAAGATTGTTGTAAATGTGAAAAGAAACTAACATAATTTATAAAGTGAAAACAAGAGAAGCAGATTTTTTTTTAAAGATTTATTTATTTATACATACAAGCTAGGGTACAGGCCAGAGGCGTGGGGCGGCGAGAGGGTTCACCAGAGACAGAGCGGGTAGCAGAACAGGCAGATCAGAAATACACTGCTGAGGGGAGCAGCGAGGGAGGCAGGAGAGGTCTGCCGCACCATGTGGGATTCTCCCCGGCTGGGCATCGAACTCGCATCGCGCTGCAGACAGCTCCACAGCACAGCACTCAACCGCTGCGCCACCAGGGAGGCCACCAGATTTTTTTTTTTTTTTTTGCCACTAAACAACTGCTAGAAATGAAGAGTTTAATCAGTGCAATAAAACTCTTAGTGGATGGACTGAAGAACATTCTGGGTATACATAAGGCAGGAACCAGTGCGGTGGGTAATAGAGGTAAGAAAGAAAATGGCCTAAAATATATATGAAGTGCCTGGGTTTAAAGACGGTTGCACAAATTCAATACTTAGGAAAGCACGTGTGTCTACAGAGGTTCTGAAAGTAAATTAAATATGCAATAAGGTCTTTCGGTCAGAGTGACTTTCCTAACACTACCTAGTACTGTCTATTCAACAACTACCAAGTTATTTTTGTCCTGGACTGGACTGCATGATTTGATTCTGTTGACAAGTATTTCTCTGAAATATTTATTCCTATTTTTGCCTAATCTTCCAAATAATGAACTTTCTTAGTAGTATATAATGATTACAAAATTCTCAGACTTTATAAACTATACAAATTCTCCCCCCCCAAAACACTACACCCTGAATATAACTTAGGGCACTTCTGCAGTCAGAACAAGTGATTTCTAACTTTATGATTTATAATCTAAATTGTGAATTAAAGATTAGACATAAACCTGACCTTCGATCTGAAGCATTGTTCAAGCTTACATGATAAAAGAAGGATTTTCATTTATCTTAGACACACGGCAAAAGCTGGGGAATCAGAAAGTGACATCTCTGATTTTCTTCATTAGTGAGTGGGAGAGAGACAATCTGCTAGCCGTCATTTTGTCTTTCAATTTGGAGATCTGATTCCTGAGAAATTCCCTGTCACAGACAAGGCTGCAGGTAACACCTGTGGGGATGTGGTGCTGGTGATAAAATTCAAGCGTGTTGTGAGCGACTGCAGAGGACCCCAAGCATCCGGAGCAGTTTGTCCATAATACACAGGATGAACCAACGCGACAAACTGGCCAAGACAGGAACAGAAAGATCCCATCTCGAGGGGAAAAATGAAAAAGGCCTTGATTCCAGAGCTTTCCCATAGATCACAGAAATGCTTTTGGGGGCCTAACTGGTGGTGCAAAGGGTTAAGTCTCATCACTATGAAGCTATCAGCAGCCACAGCAGCAGGAGTTGGATCCCCGACCAGGGAGCTTCCCACATGGCACAGCAGACCTCTCCTGTATCGCCTGTTGCTCCCCTCAGCAGTGCACTTTAGTCAGTCCGCCTGTTCTGCTCCCCACTCTGTCTCTGGTAAATCCTCTCCCACCCCCACACCTCTGACCTACACCCCAACTTTTGTATGCATAAATAAATCTTTAAAAAAAACAGAAATGCTTTTCATATGAATGTGATGTTAGAAATAGAATAGATGCTATGTAGCATCTGACATCATTGTAAAAGAAACTACTGGGAAATGTTCCTTCAGTCTCTGTATAATAAATAGTAAGATAAAAACTTCCTTGCAACAAATGGGATTCCATTTTATCACTACTTCCCTGTGGATAAGTGGGGCTTCTTTTTCACTTATTTATTATTTGTTTAATGAAGTGCAGTTGTTTTTTGGTTTTTTTTAATATTTATTTATGCATACAAGCTGGGGTACAGGCCAGAGGCGTGGGGCAGAGAGGGTTCACCAGAGGCAGAGTGGGGAGCAGAACAGGCAGATCAGAAATACACTGCTGAGGGGAGCAGCGGGTGAGGTAGGAGAGGTCTGCCGCACCATGTGGGAATCTCCCTGGCCGGGCATCGAACTCGCATCGCCGCTGCCGACAGCTCCACAGTGCAGCGCCTAATCGCTGTGCCACCAGGGAGGCCTTGCAGTTGTTTTATATCCTTATTAATTATCATCACTTTGCAGGATTAAATGAAGATAATGAATGCAGTAATATTCACTAAAGTCCAGAAGAGAAAATAAACCTCCACATCATGGAATAAAAGAAATGGACCAACCAGCTTCAACCTGTGTGGAAGACATAAGAGAGGGCCCCATTCAGTGAGTCCCATCGAAACCCGAGACCCCTGCGTTGGGCTGTGGCGCTGGGCCCCAGAAGCTGCTTGCTGGCAGTGCAAGTGGCAGGGGGTGGTGGGCCTTTCACTGCCCTCCACAGTGTCCTGCTGGGGCGCAGGCTGCAGGCTGAGGCCGGTGGTGGTGGCAGATATCAGTGGTTCCCCTTCCACGCTGCCCCACGTCAGGCAGCCCCTGGTTCCTGCCTGTGGGGAGAATATGGGGCCAGCTCCAGCCTGCGGCTCCCTGCAGCTGCAGGTGGTTGAGAGGCCCGTGGATTTGTTGCCTGGATCGCGGAATGGCCCCATCAGGTGCGGGCTATGAGCTGATTGGCAAACGGCCCAATCAGACTCATCGGGCAGCGGCCAGCTTGGCACGCACGCTCGGACCCCAAGCTCTCACCGGGCCCTGCCTCCCTCAGACTCCCTCGGTTCCTAGCTCAGAAGAGAGACTCTCTCAGACTCTCACGGAAGGATTCTGTTCCTGACTTCCGCGGAAGAAAGAAGCATCTAGCTCCTCCAAAGAAAGAAGAGAAGCGGAAAAGCTTTTCAGAGAAGCCAAAGAGCTTCACGGAGGCCAGGGGCCGCTGCCCTTGGCCCTGCTCCTGACAGCTCCTGAACGGTCAGCAAGGCCCGGGCCTGGTGTCCCACAGAGCTGCTGGTGGGGCGATGGGGGCCAGCAACTCACAGAGCGCTGTTACCACTGGTGTTTCTGACGCCGCTGCCTCCTAGTGACCAGCTCATCTTTTGAGAGCTGTTGACGCTCTGGCAACGACTCCTGGTGCCGCTGCCTCCGCTGCTTTCTGGCCCAGCGTCCAGTGCTGTCCATCCTGACCTTCAGACTATGGCTGGTGCCACATCACCTCTCTAGCCCCACCTGTGAGCACCCCCAGCAGTGGTGAGTTGGGAATTGGCTCCTGGTCCCCTGCTTCCCCATGGCCACATGCTCCGGGCCCCTGTTGGCAGCACGGCGCCATCTTGGATGAGCAGCCTTTTGTTTGAGATTTTAGGCACTATGGACACTATCTGGGGTGAGCCAGCCAGCCACTTGTGGCCTTAGAAGCTCTTTATTCCCCGCCCGCCCCCATTTGTTAAATAAACCCCATTGCTGTTCCCTGAGCCTGAGTGGTCTTGGAACCACTCAGGGGGTGGTTCCAAGACCACCCCTGAGGGGGTGACAATGCTCAGTGACCTGCCCTCTGCCTCCTCCTGACGGCTCCAGCCCTGCTCCAGCCCCAGACAGGCCCTATATTACCACAAACCTCCCCCAGGTCACAAGAGTAAATTGAAACATCAGTAGCAATAGATCCATCATTCTTTCTCTGATGTTTTGTTTTTAAGGTGTGTCACCTCCATAATCAGAATCACAAAGCCAGGTGCAAAGGGCAGCATTTGAGTTATAGGATGGGGGCTGGAACACAGTTTTCCTGGATGTTACAATCAAGCAATAGAAACATTAAAGACTGAGTGACTTCCTGCTTTTGGTGCTTTACAGTAACCCCTTTCACACGCCAAATGGTCTGTGAATCCCATCTGTCAGGAATTAGGGATGTACAAGGCAAGCAAGCAAGGAAGGAAGCAGCAAGTTGGAAAAGGGATAGAATATAGGGAAAGGGAGCACCGTGAGGCATCGGGTGGGGATTCCAGAATGTTCACTCGTCTCAGCTTAGGCTTTAGAAGGCACTCAGAGAAAACATTAGTAGCTGGGCTCCATCCCAAACCAATTGTTTCAGAATTCTTGGGGGTGGGGCTCTGGCCTCATTATTTTTTCAAAGTTCCTTAGGTTAAGTTCTTCCTGCAACCAGGTTAGAACCACTGGTTTAAAACAAGGACCAGAGTGAGACAACAAACAGACACACCTGCAGTTGTTCTCAGACTTTATTATGGCGGAAAGTTACCTGGAGAGCTTGTTTAAATTGTGGATTATCTCAAACCCACTCACACCACCCCTAGAAGATCAGATTCCATTGGTCTGGATGAGCACTGAGAGCCCACGTTTGTAACACTCTCCCCTGTGTTTCTGAGGCAGGAGAAGCCCTGGGGAATATCTGGCTGCTGAGGACGAAGGACACAGAGGTGGGACTGAACCCATGAGGAAAACTCCCCCGGCCTGGTCCCCAGTGGAAGCACAGTGTACTCAGTACTAAAAGAGGTAACATTTTTTTTGTTCTTAAAATGGTGTTTGGTGTTGGATAACAGAAAATCTGAGTATTTACTAAAACTTAATTTGTTCTGAAGTTCAGATCTTTCCTAAGGTATTTGAATATTACTACTGAGTACCCCACCTGCTGCCTCTTCACCTGTCTTTACCTGGCAGCAAATGCACAGGCTTGTCTGGAGGACATTATTGGAATAGGCTCTGTAGTGCATGATGTCTAAAATGGGAATCTCTATACCTGTGAGTGTGCTTTGACATAATGACTATCTGATACTTAATAAGCATCCTTTTAAAATAACACCAGATAACATTTAGGAAAGCCAGTGCACAGGCTTGATTTGAATGTCCAAATAGGGAGGATGGCTTCAATGACCTCTGAAGTTCCTTTTTCTTTCTTTTTTAAATTAAGTTATTGATGTCATGTTGACTTGCAACACTATATGTGTTTTAGGGATTCATAGCTCTACAAATGTCTGTTTGAAGTTTCTTTTGTTTTGAGACAAAGAATTCTATTCAAGACTATCAGGGTTTGTTTTGTTTTCCTTTAACACCAGAGAAGTCATCTTTGGTATTCTGTCATTTGCTTCCACATTCTAAGAGACTGCAGTGTTAAAAACAAACAAACAAAAACCACACAAACAAACAAAAAAATTACTGAAAGCAACTATATTGCATAAGATACTATTTAACAAAACGCAAGTGAAGCCTCCACCTTAAGCTTGCTCAGAATGTCCCAATCCTCCCCATCAGGACAGAGAGTAAGTCAGTTCACCATCAGCTATGTGAACTTCAGCACATTGCTCAGCCTTTCTGAACCATAATCTCCTTGCCTGTAAAATGAAGCTGCTAATAATAGCTCCCACTTACTGAGCTCTTGTGGACTAGGACTTTTGTTTATTGTTTATATAATCATTCAGTTAACTATAATTATCCCATAGTATATATGACAAAATTGAGGTGCCAAGAGGTTAGGTAACTAACCCAAAGTCAAGTTTCTAAGCGGCAAAACAAGAAACTAATGTCACTATCCTTAAAGATCCTGGTCCTCAGGTGGCGTGTCCTGCTCACTATTGCATTCCACGGGGATAGTGCCTGACACGTGTAAGTCAGTAAATCAACCTAATTTTAAACCATGTTCCTCAGCCTTCCAGTTATTCTATTATATGCATCAAGAAGTAGACACCAGTAATAATATCCCCAAATAAATTTATAGCCCAAGATTAGAAACATGAAAAGTTTGGTGTTTTTGAGCAAACTGAAAGAATGAATGTCTTCCAAAATGAAGAAGATAAAGCAAAAGAAAGTATTTTTCAAACAACAAAATGCAGTAAGAAAAATTGCCCAAGAAATATAAACTAGAAATAAAAATCGATCTGAGAGGTTTTAAAGAAACTTTATAATAAATAAACAATTTTTAGGTATAAAAAAAGAAACAAGAAAAGTTCAGTATTTTGTTGGAGGATGTTGAGAAAAGGGACCTCAGAGTTGTTAGGCGACAGTTTGCTATGGTTACCAGGGGACAGGAAAGGGCAAAAGTCTAGGCGAACTCATCACCTTCTTAGTTCTGTGGTTTTGAGGCCTGTTAGCTGATCTCAATTTTCTCATCTGTAAGAGAAAATGTGAATCCAGTGTTCCCTATGGTTCATTCCCATACAAACTTCTATTATTCACACTCCTATTTTTTTTTTAATAAAAAGCCATCCAAATTTAAATATCTACCAGCATTCACTTACTTAGGGTAAAATCCAACTAATTTGCATAGGAATGTCTATACCTAGAGGTGCCTATTCAGAACTTTTACATATCACATTTATCCCAGGATCTGTAGGCAATCTATCTTTAGTGTGTAGGTAGTGTCTTTTTCAGTTAAAGGAAGGAGCCAATCAAACATATTCAGAGTCAGCAAAATACTTCCATTTCACTCAACACTCCTTGAATTTTCTTTTACCAAGATCAACACACCAAGCATTTAGAAAACTCTATGCAAATAAGAATTCATTGGATAGTTCAGGAAGTGGGATGAACCAGTGAGTCAAAAATTATTACAGATTTCAAATGTCACCATCAATAGTTTTGGTCATGGAGTAGCTATGCAGTCATCCTTAGCCCAGAGAGATGAATAGACACAGGCATCTAGAGATGGCTGCAGGTCATCCAGAAGAGGGAAGAGTAACTGAGCTGAGGTGCACAGTCACTCCTTTGCAATCTGACTTCAGAAGAAAGCATCGCCTTCAGCATTATCTGTCCCAACGGTCTGTTCTTCATCCCACTCCTCTTACTCTTGGTTAATCTGCGTTGTGCTCCTACTCTCTGAATAAGGTGGTGAACATCAGCGAAGAAGAGGTTTAACCTTTTGGTGTTTTTGTGGAAGTGGGGAGACAAAAATTCAAGCACCAAAAATAAGACTGCGACTAACTCAGACTTTAGAAAGAAACAAACCTGGGTTTTAATCTCAAATCTATTAGCTTGTAAACCTAATAGCTTGTAATCTAATAGCTTGTAAACCTAACCAAGCTATTTAACCTGTTTGAATTTTAGGTTCCTCACTTAAAATAAATAAATAAATGATGATATTGATAGTATATACTTCATAAACCTGATGTAATGACTTAAGTAGATAATATGTATAAAGGAGCTCATGGTGCTGATTACATAGTTGATCCTCAAAAAATTGTTAGCTGTCAGGCCTCCCTGGTGGCGCAGCGGTTGAGCACTGCGCTGCGGAGCTGTCGGCAGCGCGCAATACGAGTTTGATTACCAGCCTGGGAGAATCCCACATGGTGCGGCAGACCTCTCCTGCCTCCCTGGCTGCTACCCTCAGCAGTGTATTTCTGATCTGCCTGTTCTGCTGCCCACTCTGTCTCTGGTGAACCCTCTCGCCGCCCCACGCCTCTGGCCTGTACCCCAGCTTGTATGTATAAATAAATAAATCTTAAAAAAAAATTCTTAGCTGTCCCAAGAGGAGGAAGTGATCTGTTTTAACCAGAGTCATTCTATAGGTTTCCTGGAGGTTTATGCCATCTCCACTGTCCTTGATACCAAAGAGAATTCCTTAAAATTCACTTGGTTTTGCTTCTATAGCCTGATTTATCTCTTGATTTATTTCTTGAACTTGTTGCAAAGTCCGCTGATTCTTGCTGACTTCTTTCTCTCTTGCATCTTGAAGATCCTCCCGAGTTCTAATTCTTGAGTCCTGAGTTCTTTGTCTTGACCGTATTACCTCTTATGGGTCAACAGCCACATCTGATCCCTTCAACTCTCCCTGAATCTCCAAACTGTAAGGACAGAGCACAGAAAATCCAGGTACCACAAGGACTACCACATGCTCCAGGTAACACGAAGTTAGTGATCAAAGGGGAACTGGGAGTCCATCTCAAGCACAGCTCCCTTTGCTGAGTTCCACCACACTTCTCAATCTCCCTGGGGTGGGGAAAGCACTGCCATAGGCTCCTTCCTAAGTACTACTTTTGTTAGTTTCCTCTCCCACTCGAAGTTCTCCCATGACCTTGCTCCTCAAACACAAGCTTCTCTGCAGGGTACCCTTCTGTGTACTCAACCCACATTAAGTCCCTCTCCCCAGTGCTACTTCC
Organism: Scalopus aquaticus; assembly: GCA_004024925.1. Classification (NCBI taxonomy): domain Eukaryota; kingdom Metazoa; phylum Chordata; class Mammalia; order Eulipotyphla; family Talpidae; genus Scalopus; species Scalopus aquaticus. The sequence continues at coordinate 93,523 of PVIJ01004140.1, read as the reverse complement.
ATAGAAGACCCATCTCCTTGTTGGCAAACTTGGTAGCCTGTTTGTTTCAAAATAATAATACATGTAGAATAATACATGTGGAAGTGGCTAGCAGTCCAACAAGGCACATAATATCATTCAATAACAACGTGTCTATCAGCCCAGCTTGGTTTTTAGAGACCACAAGGAACAATGCGGTCATGCGCTGTGGGAGTCTGCTTTTGCCTTTTCCATGTGGTGCCGCCACACGTTCGCCACTTCCTTCCCACAGTGAACCTCCAAGATGGAGCCTTCTTTGCCTTCCCCTTGACAGCTTGACAGGAAGATGTTTGACCTGCTTCTGTGCAGTCCCAAGAATCTCTAGACACAAGTTAGAATCCTAAATGCCAGAGGGGAAAACAATTTCAGCTAAATGATAGGTCAATGCAGGATTTTTCTAGAATGTTATATGCTACATTGATAGAAACCTGTGAGGACAAGTAATATTCTAAGCAAAGACTTGTTTCTGTAGAACAAAGACTGCATTTTTTATTGTTTAATTAAAGCCTGGCCTTCGGGTAGGAAAGACAGTGAGATTTATGCTTCCTTATGAATTATACCTACTCAATCTAAATAGACCCAGCTGGCATTCAGAGAAGGAAAACTCATCCTTTCATTCATTCAACAAGTATTTATTGTCATCATGCTATATGGACACAGCCCTGGCCTAGGTCTTTTGTATAGGAAAACCCTCAAACTTCCATGGAAGAGGACTAGAGAAGAATGTAAATTATGTAATTAAGTAAATAATCACATTTCCAAAAATTACAAAGAGATAAGAATGTGGTGCTGGAAGGACTGGGGAAATCAGGTTGCATGTGTTCAGAGAGATCACGAGATGCAGTGTTATCTAAACTGGAAGTAGAAGATTTTTACAGGTTAAGATCAGGAGCAAGTTTCATAGAGAGAATAACAACAGCAGAAGGACATAGGATTGCATCAGGAAACAATGAACACCTAGTCCAGCTAGTATGGGCAGTGTTTGTAGGAATTAAGGAAGGCAAGGTTGAAGAGAATGGTACAACTCAAGACATGAATGGCCTTAATTTCCAAGCTAAGGCATTTGGTTTTAGTTTAACAGTAAATTCAAATCCTCTAAAGGATTTTGAACATCCATGATCTGTATTCTGCTTTATGAAGCTAAACTGCCAATGATCTTAAAGACTTTGCCTGTGTATTGGTTGAGGTTTTCTCCTTTTTTGCTGGAATCATTGGCATAATAGTTAATCGCTCATCCAAAACTAATTACCTGGGATACTCATGAATATGCATGTGGTTAATGTGTGATATCTCTATTGTTTAACCTACTGAATTCCTTTCTGATCACATTATTACCTTATTGTCTTTCCTGTTATATTATAAGGTGAAGTGTTATTACCACATAATAATGCTGATGACAGTGACTACTGGTCTGTGTATCCCTGTCAACTAGCACAATGTTGACGCCTAATAGGCTTTTCATAACCTGCGATCATGGAGTGAGTGAATGAGATTGTGCAGGCAGGAACAACACAGCACGTTATTAGAGTAAACCAGTGAGACATGAAGGCTTGAGCTGTGGCTTTGAGAATGGACATGAAAGAAAGAAATAGCAAAAAAAAAAAATAAATAGGTTAAGTCCTCCAATATTTTCTAAAATAACAGTGAAAAAGCACAAACTTGTCTCTCTATAGTTTTCAGGCCGCCATAGTAAAGAATACTTTAAGCTTATGATCTACATATCCAACAAAGAAAGCAAGGGTAGCGATAGTGCTTATGGAAAATATTGGACATATCTTTTATTCACCTACCTTGTGTATCTGTTTAGAAATACACTGCATATGCAGTATGCACACACCCCTGCCTACACACACACTATCCTTGATATTTGGTTTTACTACAAATTAATAAATAAAATACAAGAATAACAGTGATTATAAAAAAAGCAGTGTGGACCAAAAGAAGCAAATGGGTAACAAGTTTTCCAAAACCAGGTAGTCCTTAAGAAAAAGTAATGTTTATAAATAGTTATGAAATAGCCACTGATCTACTCTTTTCACCACTATAAAAGAAAAAGATTACATTATCTTAAATACAGGGGTAAATGCTAAAATCCAAAACATTGACAAGAAATGTTGGCGAGGGTGTGTAGCGAAAAGAACTCTTATTCATCACTGGTGGGAAAATAGAATGGTGTAGCCACTTCTTAAGATAGTCTCATAGTCTCTTACAAAACTAAACAAACCTGACTTTATAATCCAGCAATTTCAGTCCTTGGTATTTACCCAAGGGACTTGAAGGTTTATGTCTACACATAAATTTATAGCAGCTTTATTCATAAATGTTCAAACTTGAAAGCAACCAAGAGGTCCTTCAACAGGTGAGTGGATAAACAAACTGGCACATTCATACAATGAAATATCACTCAGCCATTAAAAGAAATGTGCTATCAAGCCACAAAAATGTATGAAGTCATCTTAAATACCTATTACCAGGTGAAAGAAGAAATCTGAAAGGGCTGTGCTATTCCAACTAGATGACATCTGAAAAGGCAAGACTATAAAGAGAGAAAAAGCTTAGGAGTTTCCAGGAGGAAGGCAGGAAGGGAGGGGAGAATAGATGGAGCACAGGGATTATTACAACAGTACAACTTTTCCATATATTACCATAATAGTGGATAAATGTCATTATATTCTTACCAAAACACATGGAATGTACCACAAAGAGTGAACCCAGATGGCCACTGTGGACTTGACTTAATGTAACACTCTTTGCTCATGAACTTTATCAAATGCAGCGTATTCATGCAAAGTGTTAATAGTGAGAATGGAAAGGGGAGAGAGATGTATTGGAACTCTGTACTTCCTACTCCATTTTTCTGTAAACCTAAAACTGTTCTAGAAAAGAAAGTCCATTAATTTTTTTATAAAAATATGAGGCAAGTAAAATTTCACATCACACTTTGTCTAAATACTACCTCAAACTGATAGCAGTCTACCAGTCTGTATCAGTCTTGTTTCAAAAAGGAAAACAGATACCACTTAAATACTGACAGCATTTAAACCAGTGGGAATTAATACCAACGAAGAGTGGTTCTGCAGATAAAGTGGGAAAAGGACAGTGAAGCTAACTTGGTCATTGACAATGGCAGGAAGTAGGTCCTGCCCCTAAGGTGAGGAGACTAAAGAAGGCGTGACATGGTGGCCAGGGCCTGGGACACAGAGGAAGCTGGAGGCACATAGCCCTTGAGAGCTGGCCCCCCACAGAAGGTGCTGACACCCACATAAATGACATCTGCAGAAATAAAAGAGACAGACCATGCTCCTCCCTCCCACCCGTCCTTCAGCCTTCTGCGTTTGCCCTTTATCAGTGAACGTGACTGTGGGGCCCAGCTCTCCCTGCCATGCAGAGGAAGGCAAGGGAGAGGCCAGGACCTGGGAAGTGCTGCCCAAGTCCAGCAAACCATCAGACAGAGTATTGTTATTCCAACAATAATACAAGGCTGCTGGAAGGTGAATCTGTTTATTAATCTTTAACTGTGCAAGTGTAATAGGAAAAAAAGGTAAAGAATAGACATTAAGACACAATTGAAAAAGCATAGCTAAATATGTACTAGCGATCCCGCCGCTCCTTCCCCATCCCCATGCCTTTTCTTGTATAGCTTCTCTCTACCAGGCCCCAGCCCTAGGAAAGTGACTTGATTGCATGACACTTGAGCTAATTATGTTTTCTAGGGACTTGGCGGTCAGAGAGTAATGGAAGATATTGGATTAAATAAGACTAGGAGATGATAAAAATGCAAAAATTGACTTTATAGCTCACAGTGAAAGATCACGAGATGCACACTCTTTATTCACACTAGTTAAGAAGCCACCTTGAGTTTCTGGTGGGTGACATCATCCCTCAGGTTGTCAGCTCTGAAAAACAGTATCTCTTAATTTCAGGTTGGAGCTTTACCTTTTTGATTCCTGTGTTACTGGACACATATGAAAGGGACGCTTTGTCCTGATTTACTACTGATTAAACCTATCACAGTTCCTGGTGCCTGCAGTACACATTTGTGCTAGATTCGGAATAACTGAGCTGGACATTGGTTGCAATCAAAACAATGAGCTCAGAAGATGAACACAATGAGGTAGACGTGAAGATTACCAGCTGCCTCACAACCAACAAAAACATTTTCTAAGCCAGATGTAAGAGGATTTTTAAAACACAGGTGCAAGGAAGAGGCCCAAGCTGTAAGGGAAAATGTGGAGGATAATCTATGACAATTTTTTTTTTGAAATATCTACTAAAAAGTCCTACATGAGTCCTTTTCCAAGGTGCCACATGGCTTAAAGATGGCTATTGATTTATAATAAATTCTTATACCAGTAGTTTTTTTTTTTTTAAATTCCCCACACTCTTCTGCTTTACTGCCCTTAATATCTTTTTCCTTCATCTTCAAAGCTATTTAGAGTTGGAATAGAATAGCTGAGTGTTCAGCATTGACAGAGAGGTGTATAGAAGCACACAGGCATAAAGCTTCACCAGCTCTGCAACTCTCAGCATGTTAACTAACTTCCAGAATGATTTTCATTTGATTCTACTTTGGGTCATAGAATATGACCCATAGAATATGACTGCACTTACTATATATTTCTATTTAACATTGTTTCCCACAGCTATGAAATTCTAAGAAAGGCTTTCTGGAGATTAAATCAAAAGAAAATTATCATTGAAAGGATAAATTTAGCATGATGATGTGATGAAAGTTCTTATTTCTGTACAGCTAGTGGTATGTGTGTATATATATGTATATATATTGCATCAAAATATAGTGTTTTCTGCTCTTAAATACCACAGAGGCTACCCCTAGTTATTACAACTGCTAAACACTGTGGTTGTGCCATTGCCAAGTGATACACACATTAGATGCAAAACAAACATGTGAAAAGACACTGTCCACAGTGCTGTCTGAGAGGGATAGAGTTAATTGATTATATAGAATTAATTGAGACACATCAAGAGAAGCTAAATTTTCAACAAATGGTTCTCTTGTGCCAAGGTTTCCAAATCTGGCTAGTCAGCAGGATTTTACCCCTTGGTAGGTCTGGGAGGGGTTGGCCTGAAGACTCTATGTGTCTTTCAGTTGTAGACTAATCAAGAGTAACCATGTTAAATCAGGAAATTTTATAGAATCATCAGAAAATATAAGGTACTCCAAAAATCAAGTTTCATATGACCCTGGGTCAGAAATTAGCCTCTCCCTCTTGACTGAATAGATATTTGGGGGTTATCCCTCCTAGATTGCTGTTTTCAACTATAAATACTTATGCTTAGGATGAGAGACAAAATCATCTGACTCATTTTATAGATGAGGGAATACAGTTCCAAAGACATTTGGAACTAACAAGTGTTTTGAGTATCAAACTAAACGTAACATATCCTAGAACTGAACCACTTCAAATATATACAAGTATGTTTTTATCCACATGAAAGTATGTTTTTTTATATTTCATGAAAATTAGCAGTAGACCCTCTACCTCTTGTCAAATTGAAGATCTGCTATAGGTTGAGCGTGCATTTTATGGCGATGATCCCCTTGCTACCTGTTATATAGAAAATTCCTGAAAGAACACTTGTCAAAAGTAGAACTTCCCCTTTTAAGAATCATAGTGCTTGACTCATATAGATTGTACATTTATCACTTTTTTTGTTGACAAGAAAAACACAAATTCAGTTCTTTCTAGATGATCTTTTTGTAGAAGTTTGGGAGCTAAAACCTCTTTTTATACTATCCCAACTGCATTTTCACAAAAAGCCAATTTTGGAATAGTGTAGTAGTCTATAATCTATCAGGTATTTAAATCATCTTTCAACAGATGTCGATTTAAAAGTTATTGTTGTGTTTGCATCATTTCATCTGATCCTCACCAAAAGATCCTTTGAAGTAGGTGATAGTTTAATCTACATGTTTGCAGATGAACAAACTGAAATTTCACAAACCTACAGTAACTTGAATTGGGACTCTCAGGAATCGCTAAATCAAGAGGACATACATGAAAATCAAGTTGAATATCAGATTCTTAGCTTCAGCCCCCTACTTCTAAATCAAAGTCACTAGGAGCAGAGCTCAGGAACGGCGCCTACTTTTCAAACTGTTTGCTGAGTCATAGGGCTCTGAAGAAATGGTTCAGGGACTGATGTAGGAGTAAAGAGGAAGCTATTGAGTATCCCAGCTCAGCTGTAAATCTTGTATATATTAAGATTCTATTTACATCTTCAGCTGAAGGAAAAATGGAGTGAGTATTCCACTATTTTTTAAAAAAATCATTTGCATTTTTTTTCTGACTTAGGATCCAGTCCCATAAAGGCCCAAGTTCAAACAGCTCAGATGGACAAATTCAGGTTCTAATGCTTCTAAGACCTATTGCAGGATTTTTTCCATTACACCATGGTGACTCTTGCTGCTATAGAAATGTGCTCCAGCCAAAGCCTCTGCTATTGCAGAAGATTTACAAATACCAGATGGAGTCACATAAATACAAAATTAGCACTTCCATGGAGATTTTTCAAGCCATTGCTTGATTATTATGGTTTTCACATGTACCACTTGGTGGATCAGGCGGGCTGCAGACTAGAACTTGATGTTTGGGTCTCCAGCCTCCAGTGCTCCTTCAACAGAAACCTCTTACCCCTGAAGACACTGAGTTTCTGCTGTCTCTCTGAGCTTGTCCCACTTCCCCTGTGGCTCTGTGCCATTGAAAGTAGCAGGGCCTCCCTGGTGGCACAAGAGGTTAAGTCTCAGCTCTATGAAGCTTTCGTCAGCCACTGCAGCACGAGTTCTATCCCCAGCCAGGGAGCTGACCCACATGGTGCAGCAGACCTCTCCTGTCTCTCCCGCGGCTCCCCTCAGCAGTGTACTTCACTTCAGTAGATCTGCCTTTTCTGCTCCCTACTCTGTCTCTAGGGAGTCCCCTCACTCCCCTATACTCTGGTCTACACCCCAGTTCTTATATGCATAAATAAGTAAAAACAAATCTTTAAAAGAAAAAAAAAAAGTACCAGGGGACAGGAGCTTTTTGTAACTTTTTATCTTCTCTATTTCCTGAGACTTTTTGGAACAACATGGTCCATGAGTTCCAGTGAAAGGTACACCAGAAACAGACTCAATTTTTAGTATGCCTCTTCCTAGGGATTCAAATCTAGACAACTGAAAATAATTACTAGGAGGAGGAATTCCAAGGAAAAATCTGCTAAGTATAGAAAGTCAGTCAGGTAACCCCTGCTTTCAAAGATATCAGACAAGACACCCCCAAAATGTGATCAAATAGAACAAACATTTGACAATTTGAGATTCTTGTTCTTCCTTTAAAAAAATAAAAGATTATGAATTCTCACCCCTACCCTTTCCCAAATGGAAATGGAAACTCCTTAGACATGGTGGTTATGTAGCAATTGTGGGTGCTGCGATCTATGCAATGTGTTTGGATCACGTTAAAAAAAACCCAAAAAACTGTAATAATGATATCCAGTTAAGGTATATATGACAGCTGCACCCTATAAAACCTTTTCATTTTCACACCTTGAAGAAATCTAGTGACCCCCACCCCCGCCGTAACTATAATTTATGATGACAAGATGAACATAGTAATGAAGGTGTCCATTTGTCATTCCTACTTAAATATGCACAAGAGTACACATCTATGCTATGACATAAGGGACACCTTATGCCTGCACCAGCCCTAGAAGACGAGGCACACCCCTGGTGGAAACCACAAACATTGAGGCATCAAACAAGGGTATGAGCTCCTTTCTGGGAGGAACGGATGGGCCGGAGCAAGGCAGAGGAGGAGCGTAAAGATGACGTCTGCCTGCTTTTATCACCAGAGATTATTCAAGAAGGCTCCTAGAAGTGCATGTTGGATTAGTTGTCTGCCCCAGAGGCCATCAATTTAAGAAATGAGTCTTTTTCACATAAAATCTGGGTGTGGTTGGCTGCCTCTGCCTGGGCTGCATGAGTCGGAGTGCATGAGCCCTTTCGGAGTTATTTCTCAGTTCACTACATCTTTGTGGGGCTTATGGATGTAAGACCAATTGGTTCTCAATGCTAAGTGCTTTGAAGCATCTAGGTGTAGCTCTTAAAGGATGAGGTACATGATGTGGAGTTCAAATCCACTGTTCTTCAGAGAGAAGCTCTGAATTTTGAGGTCCTTCCTAATTATGGATCGCTATGCTGGGTATAGTGCTTTTGGTGCGATTGCATCTCAGTCTCTCTTATCTGCTTTAGGGTGGCTTTTTTCTTGTTAGTCTCATGTGTATGCATCACTTAGCAAGTTTTTAGATTTTTTCGGAGGTAATTGTTCCATATGTTTGATAGAGTCAGTGTCCCCACTGGAGAGGATAAGCTCAGGATCTTATGTCACCATCTTGAACTGAAACTCTCCTGTATTTGTGATGGTTTAAAAGAAAAAATGGTACTAGCTGAAATGAGAAAAATAGGGGCAATGATGCTTATTGGTGCTTTCAATTGATTAATTAAAAATTAAGTGGCATAAAATTTTAAAATTATTCAACGGTTTTATTATTTCCTTCCAATAAAATGAAGAATTTAATAAAAAGGAAGTTGGGTTGCCAATTCAGTAACTAGAGAGCTAAATGAAAGCTGAGAAGTCTGAGTTTTCCACTAATGCTTTTCTTCTTTGACTTTCTACTAATTTGATCTATCTGAAAGAGTCTTCCTAAGTTTTTCAAAATAAAATTACCTCTGGGCTTCAACCATGCATTTGTCAAGACTGGATAATTTAAATCTAAAAGATATTCTTTCAAAAGGCTTTGAACAACTGAAAAGAATGACTTATAATGAAAATTACTTTTTCCTCCTAACATAGCATTATAATATGGAATTCTCACACACTCAAATATAGTTATTTTCTCATATCTCCTGCATAAAATAGAATCTAAAGAGGAGCCATTATGGGCCCAGGGACCAAATTCTGGAACAAGGGTCGAAAGCCTGGATCTCACTGTGGCTCTGCTTCCGTTGCAGCATCCTGTATGATCTGGGCCACAGCGATCTCACACACCTGGTTCTGTGTGTAGTTCCTGAAAAAGTTGGAATTGCATTAAGTCAGGGGCACCATAAAACACTGAAGTGATACTTTTTCATGAACTTTTCTGAAGACTCATTTAAGGATGGACTGACAGTAACTCTGTTATGTAGATTAGCTAAGGTTTGTAATGACTTGTATTTCTTTTCCACAACATGGTTAGGTCAGCTGTGCTTGGAGAGCCCCAAGAGAATGGTTCTTTATTTACTGAATAGGGATGACTATGTTCCATGACCCCAAGGCCACTTCTGGCACCAAAAATTAGGTGCTTGTGATTCCAAATATATGAAATACATCAGTGCTGCCCTATCAAGTGATACACAGGGTAAAAATTAGAGGTTTTTTTTTTAAGATTTATTTATACAAGCTGGGGTACAGGCTAGAGGCGTGGGGCGGCGAGAGGGTTCACCAGAGACAGAGTAAGGAGTAGAATAGGCAGATCAGAAATACACTGCTGAGGGGAGCAGCGGGCAAGGCAGGAGAGGTCTGCCGCACCATGTGGGATTCTCCCAGGCTGGGCGTCGAACCCGCATTGCCCGCTGCCGACAGCTCCACAGCACAGCGCTCAACCGCTGCGCCACCAGGGAGGCCCAAAAAATTAGAGTTTCAATTCACAGAATGTTACAGCAAAGATTTTCAGTACCTAAGGTGCTACTAGAGTGGTAGGAAGCAAAGGGCCAAGGGGCCCCTGTACTGTGGTGGAGGATTATGGGTGCTTTGTTCTAAGTGTGGTGTGGGAGCATACATCTGAAGTGTGAACTTTTACCTCTAAATCAGTGTTACAGTGTTATAAAGCAACATTAATTCAAATTAAAAAATGTAAATTCCCCCAAAATACCATTTTGATGGCACCCAACAAATGTAAATACTTAGGTATAAATCTAACAAAAATATGTATAGAATCTATACATGAGAAGCTAAAAAATATTGTTAAAAAATAGTCAAAGCAGACCTAGAAACATAAATATTCTGTGATCAAGAATTTGAAGCCTCAGTATTATGATGATGTCAGTTCTTCACAACTTCATCTATAGATTTAGTGCAAGCCAAATTAAAATCTCAGCAAACTATCTCATATAAGGCAAGTTTATAAAGCAAATAATGGAAACCAGTTTTCTTACTATTATGTTAAGTTGTAACTGATAAACAAAAGTAGGATTCAAGAATGACCAGGTAGTAATACACTGAAGTTGGAGACATCAGTAAGAGTTCATGTTTCACTTAATATAGATACAGATGGTTATATTTAGTAATATTGTCAGATATGTACATATACACAATTAGTAGACATATATAGATTTCCTTGTCCTGTCAATCAAATAGACACCCATTAGTAGAGAGCATGGCTCATACTAAAACTTCTAATACCATTCTCCAATAAAAGAAATTAGAGCACCTTGGAGAAATGGCTGGAGAAATGATAGGACTAGATTAAAAAGTATGCAAGATGGACCTGGTATATCTTGTAGCACCAGAAAATGCTGGTGAAGATACTTTTTTTTAAAGATTTATTTATTTATGCATACAAGCTGGGGTGCAGGCCAGAAGTGTGCAGGTGGTGAGACGATTCGCCAAAGACAGAACGGGGAGCAGAACAGGCAGACTGACTGAAGTACACTGTCAAGGGGAGCAGCAGGCTAGGCAAGAGAGGTCTGCTGAGCCATGTGGGAATCTCCCCGGCCGGGCATCAAACTCATGCTGCAGTGGCTCTGGATAGCTTCACAGTGCTGCACTTAACCCGTTGAGCCACAAGGGAGGCCCTGAAGATACTTTTTTAAAGTGTCCTACCAGGACAGAATATGTCAAACAGTACTGAAGCCAACAGAAATAGCTCCAGTGGCCAAAGTTAGAATAATATCAGCAACAGGACCTCCCTGGTGGTGTGGGGGTTAAGTCTCAGTGCTGACACCACTTCCACCTGAGTTGGATCCCCAGCCAAGTAGCTAACCCACATATGGCGCAGCAGATTTGTTACCCGCTGCGCCCCTCAGCAGTGTATTTCAGTAGATCTGCCTATTCGGCTACCCCCTGTCTCTGGTGAAGCCTCTCACTCACCAAACCTCTGGTCTACACCCCAGTTCTATGGAAAAATAAATAAAAATTTAAAAAAGTCAATATCATTAACAAAACATAGAAGCATTGTAATGTAAACAAAAGTATAAATATGCCTGGGTTCATACTAATATAAGTAACTGAATAAATAAATTAAGTGAATATACCAATTTCTCAAAAAACAAAATCCAATTAATCTATGTTGCCACTCCACCCATAAGGAAGTGAAGTTTAACTCAACTCCTTAAGTATGGTCTGCCCATATTGACTTTCTTCTGATGAGATCCCATAAGAGGGGTGAGAAAATAAGAGTAACTACAGTGGAAAAACTCAACAAATGCATGTCAAGCCAAGTAGGCAAAGTTACATCAACATTGATACATTTTATTGATAGTATACAGCTTGATAAGGTGTGATGAGAATGGTACTTTGCATCTGTGGTCTCTTCTCAAAAATCTCTCTCAAGTCTATTCATGATAAAAAATCAAATAAACTCTAGTTGGGGTTAGTCTACAAAATACTTGAGCAATAAATCTCTATAAACTGTCAAGGTCATCAAAAAACAAGGAAACTGTCACAACCAAGAGGAGCCTAAAGAGATAGTTGAACACATCATGAATAAGATTTTTGATTGGAAAAATGATTCGAGGCAAAATAACGAAAAGCAGAATTAATTATGGAGTTTCTTTAATAATATTGTATCAGAACATGTTCCTTAATTATGAGAAATATACTATACTAATGTAAGATGTTAATAAGGGAACTGAGTTTGGAGGTGCTCAGGAACTCTCTCTACTGGATCTACAATAATTTTATATATCTAAAGCTGTTCTAAAATTAAAGATTTATTTAAATATCTAAATTATTATAACAATTTTAATATCAGACAAAACAGAACTCGAGCAAAACGATCATAAAATACAAAAGAGGACATACGCTGATGTAAAAGAACGATAGTGCAAGAGCATAAATGAAACATAGTTTTACATTTAAAGCAAAATCACATTACTTTCTAGAAAACAAAAATCAATAACTCTAGATGAATAATTTACCACAACCTTATAAACTCTTACAAACAACAAGAAAAATGTTAGCAGAGGCAAGGAATAACATAATTAATGATTACAATTAAAATTATAAATATTTAGAATTTTAATGTAAACTAATTTAACTAAAAGAAATAAACTGGCATCTCATTAGATGCCAGAGAAGCAGTTGATAAAGTTTATAAAGTATATTTTATCTCAAAAACTAAAAATAGAAAACACTTAATTTGGAAAAGATAATATACAAAAAAACCTTTAGTAAATTTTATTTTAACAAAGTAACTTCAGATATATTCACATTTTAGAACTGACAGAGTTGTTCATGTTGGACAGGGTTAACCTGGCCAATGCAATAGAACAAGAAAAAAAGTCATGAGAATTAAAAGGAAAATATATAAAACTGTTATTATTTGCAAATGATTTGATTATCTATATGAAAATAAACTCTTGATTTTAACAAATTAACCTGAGAAAACTAGATAGCCTCGTGGAAAATAATGAAGCTAGAGGCTTACCTGATACCATATGCAAAAATTAATTCAAAACTGGGTCAAAGACCTAAATGGAGGGGCATTGTACTAGGGGCTAGGTGGGGGGTGATTGGAACATGTACACATAATGGAAGAGCAAAATTGTAACCCCAAATTTAAAATAAAAAGAACTAAACCTATAAAACTCATATAGAAAAACATAGGACCAAGCTTCATTACACTGGATTTGGCGATAGATGTGAGGAAAAGGCATAGGCAACAAAAGAAAACAAACTGAACTTTATGAAAATTAAAACTTTTTTGCATCAAAAGATACTATCAACAGAGTTAAAAAAACAACCTACAAAATGGGAGAAAATATTTGCAAATCATGTAATTAATAAGGAATTAATATCCTGGAATATATAGTGAACTCCTAAAACTCAACAACAAAAAACCAAACAACCTAATTCAAAAATGGGCAAAGGAGTTGATTTTTTTACAAAGAAGACAGAGTCTAAGAGCACATGAAAAATGCTCACCATCATTAACTGTTATCAAAATGCAAATCAAAACCGTATGAGACACCACCCCTTAACTGATAGTATGGCTATTATCAAAAAAGAAAAGTATTGGCTAGAGTGTGGTGCCCTTGTGCATTGTTGGTGAGAACATAAAATGGTACAGTGCTTTGGAAAACAGTGTGAAGTTCTCAAAAAATTTTAAAAAAAGGACTATCATTATCTAGCAATTCCACTTCTGGGTATGTAAACAAAAGAATTGAAAGCAAAGTCTCAACTCTGTATATCCATTTTCAGAGTAATGTTATTCACAATGGCCAAGAGGTGAAAGCAACCCAAATGTTAATCAGCAGATAAATAGATAAACAAAATGTGACATAGACATACAATCAAATATTATTCAGTCTTGAAAAGGAGGAAAATTCTGATGCAAGCTACAAATTGAGGATGCTTGAGGGTATAATGCCATGTGAATGGAGCCAGTTACAAAAAAGACACTGTGTGATTCTACTTACATGAGGTACCTAAGGAGTCAAATTCATAGACACAAGTACAATGGTGGTTGCCAGGGGACTGGATAAAAAGGAGGAGTGAGGAGTTATTGTTTAATTGGTACAGTTTCAGTTTTGCAACATGAAACGAGTTTTGGAGACAGATGGTAATACAACAATATGAATGTGCTTAATACACTGAACTGTGCACCAAAAAATGGTTAAGATGGTAAATATTATATATATTTTACCATAATAAAGTTTTAATTAAAAAAACAAACTAATAAAAAATCACATAAACTGATAAATAATTCAGCACAATTGCAAAGATCAACTTATAAAAGTGAAAAAAGTTCTTCTATATCACAAAACAAACAATGAAATAGAAAATAAGGAAACATTTTTAATATAAAAAATGCTGAAATAAAGAGACTGTATATCATAGAGATTACAGATTTGTACTTTGGGGAGAAGGCAAGATTTATACTTTTATTTCTCTATGAAAAGGTTCTGGAACTAGAAATACTGACTAGAAGAAAATGTGTATATTTAATTTTCATAGACACTGTCGTACTTCCCTTCCCAAATGGCATACTTTGTAATATTCCCACACCAACAGATATCCTGCTATCCTTTCTCCTATATCCTTGTTCATAAGGATGACGTTATAGTGTATTGTTGCTTTAATATAGATTTTTCTGCCTTCTTTTGGATTTGTTCACCTTTTCACATTTACTGGGTATTTAAATTTGTAATTTTCAGAATTATCTGTATCTAATGTCTGTTTTTAATTGAATTGTTCATTTTTAATAGACATTAATACTTTTTTGGATTACAAATGTATTTTTCTTGTCCATTAATGCTTACTGATTTTTATGGAATATTTTGCCATACAAAGGTTTTTAATTTTTTAATAGTCAATTGTTACTATAACTTATTTTACAGCCTCAAAATTTCCAGTCTAGCTAGGAAAATCTTGGTTATCTGTTTTACACTTTTTCTCATATATTTTAAGCAATATTTATTTTTTATTTATGAATCTGTGTTAACTTGGAATTTACTTTTGCATGATAGGGTACAATTTTTCTTTCATCCAAATAGTGAATTTTGAAAAAGGAAAACCAAAGAACAGGGAAACTTAACCTCTCAGATAGTAAGGCATGCCACAAACTACAATGATTTGAATCAATATGGCACAGTTACAAAAACAGATCAGTGGAACAGAACGGAGAGCTCAAAACAAGCCAAGACTTATCTGAGACTTGTTATATGACAAGGTTGACACCAAAAATAAGGAGAAAAGATGAAAGATGGTTTATTTCATACAGTCTTGAAAAAATTAGTTTACATGGAGAAAGGCAAAGTAAAAAGCAAACAAAAATTCACTATATGAATTAAAGACTAAAGTTAAAATTATAAAGCAAATGGAAGAAAATATCAGGGACTATATATAAAAAAAGCATATAGTGTGTGCACATATATGTGTATGTGTACATATATATGTGGCTATGTATATGTATCTGTATTCCTTTGCACATATATGTTATATACATTGAAAATTGGATAATACCAAATTTTGAAGAGAATATAGAAAAAAAAAGCTTTTATGCAGAATCAGTGGAAGTGGTAAGATCTTTCTGGAAAGCAGTCTGATTATACTTAGTGAAATTAGGAGTTTTTATCTTAATCTCACTGTAATAGGAATCCCCCAGTGAAACTCTTGAAAGTCCTGTAGAAAAAAAAACATGTGAGCAAACAATTTGCCTATGTTAGAGGGACTTGGAGTTGCTTTACATATTGACCCTAGAAGAGTAGATAAATACAACAAAAAGTAGTGGTGCCTATAATGGAATGCTACAAAGCAGTGAGAAAGTTAGAAACAATGCATTAGATATTCTTGGGCCGCCGTGCACAACCCTTACAAACATAATGTTGAATAACAAAAACTATTTTTTAAAAGACAAGTAGCATAACACCATTACAGTTAAAATGTATGTATACCTATTTAGAATATCTATCTAATTGTACATATTTTTAATAAATGTGTATGTTTATACTCACATAAAAAAATCTGTGTGCTTTCATTTACAAGAACCTGTAATGAAAGTATTAGATTGTCTATGGGATAAAAGGAATAGAGGTTAGGGATGAAGTAGAAGATGATATAAAGCAAGAAAAGCATCTTGCTTCGAAAAATATGTTCAGTATATAATTCATTGTTGCAATCTACAACAAAAACAAAGAAAATGAAAAAAATGCTAGATCTATAAATTCCTTCATCTTTCAACTCTGAAAACTGAGACCCTGAAAGATTGAGGTCCGTGCCCAGGTCATGTAGTGGTAATTAGTGGTAATCAGTGGTAACACAAAGGCAAGCCCAGATATACAGACCACTTAACCCCATGGCATCCTTTCTGTATAAACTCTAAGCAATGTATATGACAACAGTCTAAATGTTGTCAGGAGTGCAATATGCTATAAAATGTATCTGCCACATATTTTAAGCAATCAACTATAAGGCATATAGTATAGTGTTGGACGTAGTAAGTGGCCTGGGTTTTGTCTACCAGCCTCTTTCATTTTGGGAATCGCTGCCCCTGGTCCATGTTTCTGGTGCAGTTGATAATCCTAGGAACCCTTCACAACCATCACCACCAAGATGCTTGTTCCAGTTATACCCCCTCCCAAGGCTAACAAGATCTTAGAGCAGAACACAGAACAGGTTTATGTGATGGTCCCAACCTAAGAGGCCAAAATGCTGCTCCTCAAAGGGAACAGATGTTCCTGCTTTACACAAAATCTGTTGGTTCAGGTCTTCCTAAGTGAGCTGCCAAGCTTCCCCCAAAAAATATTTTTGTTGATTACATTAGTCTGTGTTGTTTTCTGTTAGCCTGTCTAAAAATATGTATGCTAGTTATAATAAACTTTAGACATTCAAAAACACTGACATTTTTCGTGGTGTTTTGGAATGTGAATGGACTGTGAAGGGCCACGTTTCTTAAAATAGATTCCCATGAAAGTAGATTTTAAAAAATCATTCTGTAGCAATTAAAGACACTAAAATCCCTTCCATGAATCAGATACCCCAAGGAGAAGTTCCAACATCTCATGACAGAGGCACAATAAGCATGTTGAGTATTAGCAGACCCAGAATCGCTTGAATCACCTCTAACATGTTCTTTCTCCACACTCTCCCTTCACTTCTAAGGATCTCCCCATTGGAAAAATGAATCACAATAGATACCTTTACTTGAAGGTGTTATGTAGACCAGGCTACAACTACAATAGTTATTGGATGACTATATTTGCTCAGGATATTTTTTAAACACAATCCCTTTATTTCCCTACTGAGGAATCTACTAAAGAATTAATGAAGAAGTAAATAAACATATTAAGTAAAACGCTGCCATGGCAACAGAAAACATAAATCATAACAGCTCCAAAGCATATGCTGGTTGGGCTTCATGGAACTTAAAATATTTCACGTATTATCTCACTTAGTTCTTAACATCCCTTGACGTAGGTAAATAACCTGTGGTATGCAGTGTCTCTTCCCTTAATGTCTAGAATATTCTGTGCACACTTTCTCTTCCTCAACTTCTCAAGAGACAACAAGAAGACAAGGACCAACCACCTTGCTTTATAGTGTCAAGAATGGATGGTCAGGAGGGCAACACTTTGTATGTTGTCAACCTGCAATTTGGCCACAGAAGTAGGTATTGTGGTACCCAAAACACGTACCACAAAACAAGAAACAAGAGGTTTAGATCAAAAGGAATGAAGAGTGAGACAGAAAGGGAGGAAAGGGCTGGTCAACTCAGCCTGGCTTCAGAGTTCTCCCACCATACTTTGAGCACAGGGTAGCTGTTGTCATACCTAACATAGTTTCTGTTGATATGAAAATAAACTGTTGATAAATGTGGTGGTCCAAGGTCAGGGTGGGTGGACATATAAGTCTATTTGTTACTCCACACGTTCTTTAGTAGTCATGTCACTTCTGGGCTTCATTCTTCCATGTTTGGATGACATAAGTATCACATGTAAAGTCTTCCTCTGAAATATGTGATTTCTGACTGGAATTTCAAAAGAACAGAATCAGTGGGGAGAGGCTGGACCAAGTTCCTTCTGACTTGTGGCCCATTCCTGAAAGCCACAGTGATATGATATTGAGGATTAGTGAGGAGAACCCAAAATGTGTTTTTCTTTCATCTTACATGACAAGAAGTTTGGTGTACAAGGAATTGCCCAGATTAGTGAACCACTCATCTCAGGCATCTGGGCATATTTTCTCTCTCCTTCCTCTGAGTCTTTATAAACGTCTCTATTCTGCCTTATACTAAAATATTTAACTTTGCACCTATATTTTAGCAATAAGAGGGGGTTGGATTTTGGTATTTCTTAGTCATTTTGCTGGCATGTTGAAGGTGAGGGAAAATAGCTATAAGCAAAACAAACAAAACCTTATTGTCGCAACTAAGTGATTAAACTACCTTCTCAAAACAAACTAGAAAAAATTGTCTTGGACACTAAGAGAAGGTCAGGTTTGCAGATGTGTGAATCCAACATTACCTTCTTTTTCTTGCACTGTGTATGAGGAAGGCTGGGAGAAGCAAGGTAGAGAAGGCAATTGTCTGATTGCCCTGAAAGGTAAATCATGGCTGATTTTAGGTTTGGTTTATATAATGAATGGCAGGAGAAATAACCCACCTTTCTGTAATGGAAATGCTGCCAGTCTCCTATATGGTTCTCCTGCTGATTATGTCTGGGCAGTGAAACAGTGAAATGTCTGAAAGTACAAGTGCCCTCAGTTGGAGCAACAGAAACTAGCTATTAATATCTCTATCATGATATTTTCATGCACAAAATTAAAATTTTTTCAGCGGACACTGGAACTCAATATCACTCTTGCCATAAAAATAAAGGTAACAAATTACCTAAACTACTTAATCTTCCCAACAGTTACTCCCGCCATGAAGGAGATTTTGTACCAACTAAGTTCTTTCTCATCCTCTTCTAAAGAAAAACTAATGATTTACAATTTTCTATAAAGTATGACTGAGATAAAGCATCACCATATGCATTTATATGACTTCTTTGCACCAACAAGTATTTCAGCAAGGCAAAGATAAGAAAAGTAGTCACCCATAACAAAAGCAAAACAAACTTTATGTGGATCTGGGAAAACTTTTTTTAAAGATTTATTTATGCATACAGGAACTGGGGTGCAGGCCACAGGTGCAAGGGGTGAAAGAATTCACCAGAGACAGAGTAGGGAGCAGAATAGACAGATCTATTGAAATACACTGCTGAGGAGAGCAGCGAGTGAGACAGGAGAGCTCTACTGTGCCATGTGCGTCAGTTCCCTGGCCTGGGATTGAACTCATGGCACAGTGGCTGGGATAGCTTGATAGTGCTGAGACTTTAACCCCTGCACCACCGGGGAGGCCCAGGAGCTGGGAAAACTTTTGAATGAGAAAAATGGCCATGTGTCATACGTGATATGGATGTTATGCTGCCGAATCACACACCTGTTTCAACTATTTCACATCACACGGACCGGTTCGTGCTAGGACAGGAAGGTGGCCTCTCTAAATAAAAGCAGAGCAATAAAGAATGTTACCTTCTGGCCTGCTCGTGTCTGTAAATGCACTTCTACCTGGATTTGTCTATAGAGAAAAGAGGACATTTTTAATTTAGCAACCGAGCAACAAACGTACTATAAATAGTTAAATAATAACTTGTCTGTGTGGACTTTTGAATCAGAAAATGAAGAGGAAAATAGAGAAATTTGGACACTGTACTATTTTCAAGAAGATGAGGTTTCACTACAGAGCAGCTGTGCCCCTCAGAGCCCTTCAGAGCCTGCCCGTTCAGTGCCACTGCACCCCCCACGGCCACCGCTTCCGATTCTAGTAACCACCTTCCCAGACTCCCCTCAGAGGCCTGCCCTCCGGAAGCCTTGCCTTGTCCATAAACAGTAGAAGGAAGTTCTGGGAATATATCCATCCTCTTGCCTTTCTCTTTTGCAGCCTCAACACGGCAGTCCAGTTTTTTGCCTAGGATAAGACTTTCAGAAGTATAACCTGGCATATCTATAATCAGTGTAGTATGGTAGATGATACATGATGGTTTTAAGGATTCTTTAGTGAAAAAAATTGGGTCAAATTTATCTCAAGTAATGTACTTTTTTAATGATCTACCAATGATTTCTTAAGTCCCCTTAATAGAGATTTGGCTGCTTTCAAACTAATATAGAAGTTGATCAACTAATAGAATTTAATTTGGGTAGAGGACAAAATTTGAAAACTTTAGGGAGAAAGTCATGATAAATCAGAGAATTTTCGAAAATAAGTAGTAAATGTTTTTGACCCACTTCCAACTCATTAAAATCTTTTTGAATTCAGCCTTAATACTTGCCTTAGAACCTTAATAGCCTTTAGTGGGAAAATTGAATTAACTTTTGAATTTAACTTGTAAAGGTCAAAAGGAACATACTTCTGATGACATAGGAAATTAAGTATGTGCTATTTCATCTTCCATTGTTTAATGCATAATATATCATTTATTTGAAAATGATGAAGGAAAAAAAAACTGGTGGTGTGCAGAATAATGCTCATTTTTTAGCTAGAAAATATGATCATGTTCTTTTTCAGATTAATTTTATCTCCATTCTTTGAAAAAACAGAGAAATATCCTTATCCAATATGGGTTTCATTTTGAATAATAAGTAGCCTATACACTAACAAAATTAAATTAGAGAATAGAAACAATATATATGTCATTCAAGGTGAATGACTATTCCACAAATAGTTATTGAGCACCTGCTCTGTGTCAGGCATGTAAATGGTCCCTTCATGGAACTCAGTCTAGAAATGTTTCTACTCAGCGTTTTCTCCTCCTTGATTTATTTGCAGTATTTGACACTCTTGACTAATCCATTCCTTTTGAAATGATCGTCTTTCTAAATTCTAGAGAATCAAAATCTCTGGAATATTTGTCCTTCCTGATTCCATTTTTCCTACTTTCCTTCTCCTTTTTTAAAAATTCATCTCCAAATGATGATTTTCAAACAATAGTTGGTTCACCTCTGACATTTACTTGATTTCATCCACTTCCTATAGTAGCTGCTAACACCAAGGAGTCACTTCCAGTGTAGAATGCCCCTGTGTTCTAGATGGGTATTTTAAACTCTCCACTTCACTGCTTCGCCAAGTAACCACGTAACTTCAACTCAAGGTGTCCGCCTTCGTCACCAAGAAGCAAGCAAAAGAAGAATATGCTCCTTCCCTGTTTTCCCAAGTCACATGAAATACAATTCCTATAGTGACAAAACCTAACTGCTGTAGATCAGAAAATTTCTGGTATTTTGGTCTCCAATCTGTTTTCCCACCTTTCCATCAAATCACAATTCACATAATACTGCCAGTGTTGTAAGTCATAAAGTAGATAGGAGCCATGTTAATCCTCACTTAAAAGTCCTCATAGCCCTTTGTTAATTACAGCATAAAATCCAACCTAAGTATGGTATACAACCCTCTTTCTGTGTCATCACAACTTGCCTTTTAAGCTGTATCTCCATTCATGCCTATCACATCTAGTAGTGCTGGGTTATCATTGTTGCTTAAATTCACAGGCATTCAAACCTTGCTGCTTTTGGCCTTGTTATTCTCTCTGACTGCAAAGCTCCCCACAGCACTTCATATTCAGTTCATCCATACAGCAAAAATCTTGAAAATAGGTCCTGACTTTTATTCATTTTTGTGCCTTTAGAATATCACCCTGTGCTTGGATTCTTGCGGGTGTTCCATTTGTGTTCAATTCATAATTCTTTACAGTGTGGTTCTCAGTTTCCTCTTTTGTTTCATCTCTAGCCTTTCAATTCAGCCAATTTTCTAGTTACATAAACTCTTCATAACTGGGCGTGCCACACTCTCACGCTTCAGGCTCTTTGTTAAAATCCTCTTCATCCTCCAAGGATCAATTCAATCTAGACAACTCTGGACTTTAGGTGCATATTTTCATTTGTTTTGTGAAGGGTCTTTTCTCCTCAGACACACCCCCACAAAATTAATCACCATGTTTCTCAATAGCAAAGTATTCATAATGCAATACTCACCAGAATAAATTGTGTGTGTGTGTGTGTGTGTGTGTGTGTGTGTGTGTGTGTGACTTGATCTTTCCTTTGGAATCAAAATATACTTATTTATTCTATCTCTAGCACCAAACATAATGTCAAGGACCTAGTAAATATATGATTTTTTTTTTAATTTATACATACAAGCTGGGGTACAGGCCAGAGGCGTGGGGCGGCGAGAGGGTTCACCAGAGACAGAGCGGGGAGCAGAACAGGCAGATCAGAAATACACTGCTGAGGGGAGCAGCGGGTGAGGCAGGAGAGGTCTGCCGCTCCCCAGCCGGGCGTCGAACTCGCGTCGCTGCTGCCTACAGCTCCACAGCGCAGCGCTCAACCGCCGCGCCACCGGGGAGGCCCTATATAAAATTTTTTAATTGAAATGAATTACACTAAATTGAAATAAAGACCAGATTAGGAAGCACATCAGATACTCAGCCCATGGTTCACAATTTAGGATAATATTAGCATGTCATAGAAGGGTTTTAAATAAATACCAATGCCCCTGCCCCAGATCAGCACAAGATAAACTCATTTAATTGGTCTGGGCAGGGTCCATTTTCGACATGCTCATGTTATACTACTTGACCCACTGCATAGCCATAAGTTACGGACTATTTAACTTAAATTTTCATTGCAAAATAAGAATGATGTTAGCAGCCTACTCTCCTTTTTTTTTTTTTTTTTTTGCATACAAGCTGGGGCACAGGCCAGAGGCGTGGGGTGGCGAGAGGGTTCACCAGAGACAGAGCGGGGAGCAGAACAGGCAGATCAGAAGTACACTGCTGAGGGGAGCAGCGGGCGAGGCAGGAGAGGTCTGCCGCACCATGTGGGATTCTCCCCGGCCAGGCGTCGAACTCGCATCACCGCTGCTGACAGCTCCACAGCGCAGCGCTCAACTGCTGCGCCACCGGGGAGGCCCCAGCAGCCTACTCTTCTAAGAGTAACAGATAATCAGTGGAACTTTGGTTATTGTAAGGAATGCATCCAGGGACCTTCAGATTTTCCAGGACTGCTCTCGCCAACAGAAGCACCTGGCTTCCATTCCTGGACCACAGCACCTGGCATCAAATGGAAGAGAACAAATTGCGATGAGATGCAGATGCCAGGGTGGGCTAGGCTCCCTCACTAGCTTAATAACTCATTCTCATTCCATGCGTTCACAGAGCACGTTAGGTAAAACTCCCTCAACATGCCTCACGCAATGTTGATTTTAGATTCATTAAAATGCAGTTGAATTTTTAAGTGGATAAAACCTATAAAGTATTGCTGTATCTGAGACAATTAAAATTGCTATTTAATGCATGGTGATCACTTCATTTTACAATACATTTTATGTGCAGTAGTTTATTTCATCCTTACAATAGTCATAAAATAGGTTTTTTTTGATATAACACATTACAGATGAGAAAACCAGGATGTCAACAGGTAAAATAACCAGCCGAAATAATAACTCTTGTGACAGAATTGGAATTCTGACTGAAGAGCCCAAACCCCTTTGCCATCGTATTCTCTTAGTTCTACATACACATTTTGCTTGTGGATATACTTCTTATGGTAAGGGCTGCAAACTGCTTTTACTAGTTAAATGAGTAACTTATTTAAATGAGTAACTTTTTGTTCCAATTCTCTCAATAAGTTTCATGATTTTAGATTATAAAAATACTTTTCTGTATATTACAGTTCTTGACTCATGAAGTTCATTTGCAAATCATGGTTCTTTTCAATATAATATATTTCTCAGTAGGAATTAAGATTCCTAGGTCGATTCACACACCAAAAATGTAGAGCTGCTCTTCACAGATGCAGAAAGCTGTAATTTATACATAAAATTGAGTAGAAAACAACAGAGTTGGCTTTTCCTTTTAAAATTATTAAATACATTTTAAAATAATGAGACCTTTTAAAAGTTATAGTGCTCAGCAGGACTATGGAATATCCAGTGCTCTTATGGGATCTTTTTCAGGACACAGAGGTGAAATGGAGAGAATTAAAGTTACCCTGATCACAGAGCTTCTCCCAAAGGGAAAATGTGACTCCATTATTTTCTATCCACAATTATCTACCTCACCATCAACATACAATGTGTTCTTCCATAGGGAAAAGGAAGAAAAACTAGGGGTTGTTAGCCCAACAGATAAGTTTAGAGAGCCATGCCAAGCAGACAGAAGGGCATCAGAGTCATTGTAAAATGAAAAATAGACTGCACCTCATGGCCAGGAAGGTGGCAGGTGGTGGGTGGAAAGGAAATCCTCTGAACAGCTCTGTTACCAGAAGTCGATGTGTTGGGGTCAGATCAATGGGTGGGAAGAGGAAGCATCTTAAGAGAAAAGCACTTCAGATCATTTTTATACCATAGTCTTTAGGGGTTGCTTGATGGATAATCACATCATCTGCCCATAGTGATAGTTTTACTTGTTCTTTTTCAATGTGGGTTCCTTTTAAATTTTTTTTCTTGCCTAATTGCTTTGGTTAGGTATTCCAATACTGTGTTGAATAATACTAGTGAGAGTGGACATTGTTGTCTTGTTCCTGATAGTAGAGGAAAAGCTTTCAGTTTTACACCATTGAGTATGTTAGCTATTGGTTTGTCATTTATGGCATTCATTATGTTGAAGTACATGTTGTATATTCTAATTTTACTGAGAGTTTTTATCCTGAATGGTTGATAAATCTTGTCAAATGCAATAAAATGGTGGTTACCAGAGAGGAAGGAAAAGGGTGTGGGTGGAACAGGTAGAGTCGGTCAGTTGGATGGTAACTGGACCTTTGGTGGTGGGTGTGGTGTGGCACATGCATTAGTTGAGGTAAGTAGCTGTACACCCAAAACCTACATACTATTTTAAATGATGGTGATTTATTTAAAAAGAGAGAAAAACACATCAGCTGTACTGCCACTATAGATCAAAGCCATGAAATGTGAAATAGATGAGCTGTAAGTAAACTAGGCTTAGTGTTGGGGCCATTCTACATAGTACTTTTATGAACCACAGCTTCTTCAGCCTCTATTACTTAGTAGTTTAGATAATCTCTTATTTCTAGGGAGAATCTTATTACACAAAGATACTTTTAGCAAAATATTACCAATACATAGTAAATACCAATTGCTTGATTCTGAAGAGACTTTATTTTTTAAAACTCATTCCTTTATTCATTCCTTCACGTATTTTTCTTACACTATGTGCAGGCGCCGTCCTCAGCCCTGGAAGGGCCAATGGTGAACAAAATAAACTAAAATGCCTGCTTCAGAGAGTTTACATTCTAGTTTAATAATATTCCATCTGCAAACAAATGTCACCCAAAATGCTTCTTTTTATAAAGGTGCAACCTGAACTCTTTACCTCAGGGAGTATTTATAAACAAATAGTATTAAGGCTGTCAATTTTGCAACTACAGTATTATTTATCTTTAAAAAGAAACTTTGGATTCCCAGACTGATCAATAAATTTCCTTTTAAGGGATGTCAGGCAAATATGACGTGTTATTCTTATTCCCATAACAGTTTTTGGCTTACACATGTTTGAACCACTTAAACGTATTGTTTGAATCACAAAGATAAAAGACAAAGTGGAAGTAATACATGTGAAGTATATAGCATGATAAACAGGTTTTTATCCCCTATTGCTCTACAAATTCACTCCTATTGGAACCAAAAGTTGAAACTAGTCCTTGAGTGTGTCTCTTAAGTATTTACCTTGTCAAATAGGGTCCAACTAGCATCGATAGAACATGTACCAAGAGACTTCTCAAAGTCTGTTAGAGTGCCTAATGCAGGAAATAAAAACATGATGCATAAGTTTCTACTGAGGAAATTATCCAACAAACAATTAGAGGAAGGACTACGGTACTCCTGAGAAAAGGAAACGCCAAAATGTCAAAACGCGCCTCTAATAGAATCCTGTGGATAAAGTCCAGCTACGCTGGATAGATGGGAGGAGGATTTGGGTATGACTGCAGCTTTTAATAGATGTTTTTCTCTAAAATGTAAAACTCAAGGCTATGGAATGAAGCTATTAAACCACAAAATTTAAGCAATGTGAAACGTGACATTTCACCTGTAAGTAGGAATGATACGTAGTAAAAGCTGCTTAATTCTGTCTCCAGTAATTAAAAAATTTGAGATAATTTCATGAAGAACCAACCGAAGTTTACTTTTCTTGATGACTGGAGGTGAAAGACAGCTTGAGTCAGTGTTTCTCTGATCACCTGCTGACTTTTTGTGCTGCATATGCTACTGAGGCATAAACATACTGTTTTTTTATTCAGGTAACATTGATTTACAAAACTATATTTGATTCAGAGGAATAAGATCATACCTGTTTAGATGTATGTGACCCTACCACAAGACACCTCTAGTCTTCCAGTGTAGCCCATTGGGCCCCTCCTCACCCTCTCCCCATTTGGTAGCCTTAGTTTTACAGTCAGATTTCAAGGGTTTGTCCTTGCTTTGATTGCATCTGACCCTTTGTTTCATTGCTCCGTTTTCACCATGTGACCAAAATCATTCAGTATTTGTCTTTTTCCTGACTTATTTCATTTTCCTAATTGCCTCCAGTTCCAGCCACATGTCACAAATGGAAAAGGTTCGTCTTTTATCTAGAGCTGAGTACTCCACTGCACATATATAATTTATTACATCTTCTTAATCCACTCATCTGTCCTTGGGCACTTGGATTACTCCCATCACTTGGCTATTGTAACTAGTGCTGCTCTGAAATAGGAGGACATCTATCCTTCAAATTAGTGTATTTGTATTCTCAGGTACAAACCTTAGAGTAGAATTGCTTGATCATAATGTAGATTTCTTTTTAACATTTTGAAAAACCTCCATACTGTTACCCATAGGGGCTTGACCAGTTTACATTCCCACCAACAGGGTATAGGGTTCCTTTTACTCCACAGCCTTACCAGCATTTATTGTTTCTGGATTTTTTTTATGTGTATCACTCTCACAGGTGTCAGATGATAGTGCAAGGCTTTGATTTACATTTTTCTGATGATAGGTAGGAATGAGCATTTTCTTTCCCCATGTGCCTGTTAACCATCTTCTTTGGATAAGTGTTTATTTAAATCTTGTGCACATTTTTTTTTCTTTTTGTTGCGATATACAAGTTCTCTGTAAATCTTGGCTATTAGCCCCTTATCAAATATATGATGTGAAAATATTTTCTTCCATTCAGTAAGTTGTGTTTTCATTTTTAATGATAGCTATTTTGTTATGTGGAAGTTTTTTTCATTTAATTTAGTCCCATATGTTTATTTTTGCTTTTTGTTACCTTTGCTGTTGGATTTGAATCCACACACACACAAAAAAAACCTATATGGGGTTTTTAGCAGTTTAATATCAAGTTCAGTAATTTTTGTTCTATGCCTTTAACGAATGCCATTGAAATTTTGATAGAGATTATGTTGAGTTTGCATATTGTTTTGGATAAACTGTTCATTTAAAAAATATTAATTCTTCCAATCCATGAAAAGGAGCTATCTTTCCATTTCTTTTGTCGTCTATTTCTTTTAGTACTGTTGTATAGTTTTCATTGTCCAAGTCCTTCACCTTCTTTGTTAAGTTTGTTCTTGGGTATTTAATTCTTTAGGATGCAGTACTAAAAGAGATTATTTTACTGATTTTTCCCCTCAAGTTCATCGTATAAAGAAATAAACTGAATTGTGTAGATTGATTTTGTAACCTGCCACTTTACCATACTGATTTATTGTTTCTAACAGTTTTTGTAATGGAGTCTTTATGATTTTCTATGTATATTATCATGTCATCTGCAGATAGTGATAGACATATACTTTTAGTGACAAGAATCTGAATCCATCAGTATAGCCAGGTTGCAGGGGGAGTGCTAGGCCAGCAAAACACTTCTGCCATATTCTTGAGGGGAAAGAATGACTATATACATCTTTGTGTTCATTAAAACAGCTGTGGTCAGAGTTCTACTTGGCAACATGCTGTAAAAAGGTAAAAGGGGTTAATTCACATTATTAAAAATGAAAACAAAGGTTTCTTTACACATATTCTACATGGCCAATTTTTCATTCTACCTTCATTCATTTATGGCACCTTCATTTTCGATAATGAACATGTCAGATTTGAACAACTAACAGTAACAGAGAAGGATGTCACTATGCTACTTCAGTCCTTCTGTGTTCATCAGGCTTCAGACTTTATTTTTACTTCCCCTTTACTCATTTATTCAGAAAAAAATAGACAAAAGCTTTTGAAATTGAGTCCTAAAGAGAATAATTAAGAACAGTTAGGACCTCCAACCCCACCCTTGGTAATATAGGTATTTTTTAAGGTAAATGTTGTTGTATACCACTCAGTATAAGTAAGGATATATTAAAAGTTCCAAATTAGCATGTTTATAGATGACAGTTAACTGGGTTTGTCCAAAAATGTTTGCTATGCCTTGTCCCCTGCCACATTGCTGGAACTAGGGATATTAAGAAGTCATGGTTATTGCGTTTTCCTGTTTCCATAGATGTACTGCAGGGTACCTGTCTGTATTCACTAATGGTTACCTGGTTACTGTGACAAATGAACAGCCCCTCCATTGTAGAAAAATGGAAGCAGAGAAGGTAGGAGGGAGTTGGCACTGGCATGTGGCATGCAGCAGGGGTGTGCAGGGGAAGAAACAAGAGATAGGAAAAAGAGGACAAAAGACAGAATTACAGAAATGTGTCATAAAGTAACAGACAAAGAAAGCAGAGAAACAAGGAGACTTTATGAAGGTGGAAGAACTTTTGAGGTCAAAGGGCAGGATTCCTAAGCACAAGCATAGAAACTTCCTGTTTCAAAGATGCATACCTTAAGTAATCAAATGATAATCGACTGATTCCATTTTCACTAAGCAAATAAGTATTCTTCTACCTACAGAGAAAAAAATAAACCAGTCTAACAAAAAAGCACTACAATAGACTTGACATTTGTAGTTCTCATTATAAATTAATAAACTGGCACAGGTGGAAAAAAAGAGAGATGAGGAAGAGTGGAAAAGGGGTGGAGGAGGGAGAGCCCAGGGCCAAACCACAGCTTGAGCTATTCTTCTTGGGAGTAACAGGACATAGAAACCAGAATTTGTCAAGCCAGAGTTTTGCCTTAGTAGAACCAATTTTACAAAGTGAGAACTAAACTGATGAACCAGATGAGTAGAGTCAGATCTGAAGTCAAAAGAAAACTACTGGGCATAAGGTCTAGAGGAATTTGAGTAGGATCCAAAATGGGGGAGAGGGAGAGGAACTACAAAGAGATCGAAATGGTGAAGGCAAAGAGAACTGAGGCTCAAGATGTAATGTAAAGCAAGCTGTAAATATGGATGAACTTCAGAGCATTCTTTTTATATGGGTCCCAGTGATATTCCCAGGGCTCAGTTGGACCTGAAGGGAAAATTCTAGACCTCTAACTTTAGAGGTCTTTTATTCCCAACTTAGGGACTACCAAGAAAGTCTTCAAAGAATATCCAAGCCCACTTCCAGCTGGCAGGTCCAGCCGGTTTCCTGCGTGTGTGGAGGAGCAGAGCAGTGAATCTCCAGCCTTTCATAGCTCTCCAGCTCCCCTGACTCCAATTCAAGTCCTAGCTCTGCCCGGAAGAACACAGGGAACCATGTAAAAGTAGACTAGAAAATGAGAAAAATAACTCCCTTCAGTTGCCTAAATAAGTTACCTGTTATAACTTATTCTGTTGCATTGGGAAGAGTGGGGTCTGTCTCAAATACAAAAAGGGGAAGCATGTGGGGATGTTGAGAAGACTCATCTAGTTGTGTTTTTCTATGAAGATGCTTAGGATGTTCCAACAATCATGTTGGGAAGAAGGTGCTGCTCTCAGCCTTTGCTTAAGTTGGACAAGTCACACTGCCACTTATTCCATTTTGACTAAGGGGCATACTAGACAAATGCTCCTTAAAAGAAAAAGAAAGAAAGAAGAACTTCAGCCCTTAGCAAGTGTGAAATGATGGGAGTTCCAGTGCTTTCTTGGCAGAAGTTCTTACTGCTCAATAGGATTTCACACCTGAAACTATCAGTTTCTACTGACCCCCTTTACCCCCACCCCCGTCATCACTAATACAATCCTGTGCTAGGACTGATCTTCATAAATCACGTTGGTGACTAATGGTCCTTGGGTGAATTGAAAATGTGGGCCCTATCCAACCCTGGAAAAAGACCTTCCCTTGAAATTTACTAAGACAAAATACTCAAGTAAGCATGATGTTCTTATAAATCTCAATATTTGTGTCTTTAATACCTACCAAGTTATTTTATACTGAAAGCAACACTTGATCTTCCTCTATAAACACACATGCCAAAGTCACCAATAAGAGCCTAAAGTGGTTTCAAGAGGAAAGTTGTGAAAAGAGGAGAGAACCCTGTGACCGGAGCTTTCCCCAAGCAGAAGTGTGATGACCAGGAAGTTTTCCATTGGCCTTGACCATCTCACTCTTTCTGAGTTCTTCTCCCAGATGTTCATTTCCTCCCAAGGGTCATCTTTCTGTCTGTATCTTGATGGCCCAGAGCTTGCATAGTTCAGCTTGTGTAGACCATCCTCGGACCTTGTCGTGCTCATCTACCGGGCATGAGGCAGTAGCACAGGCAAAATCAGCATGGGCATCTAGAAACAAAATTCTGACAAAGCAAGCCACCTGGCCATAGCAAAACCACTCTGTTGTCAGCAGTCAAGAGCGTTTACCCCTAGATGAGCAGAGAGCAATTGGAAGGAGGCACAGTAGACTTCTGGGTGTTTGTTGGTAAATTTCTATTTTGTGACCCACTGCTGGTTCCATGGATGTGTCCAGTTTGTGAAAACCACGTCACCTTTCCGCTTACAATATGTCCACTTTTCTAAATGTTTAGGTCAGGAAAATGTTAGAATCCAATGGCCTTAGGAATAATACAATGCAAAAGTTTAAAGGATTGAAGCAATTCAGAACTCAAATTATAATTGGTACAGCCTGGTTATTTTAAGTCAACTTATTCCAAAGAAAAAGTGGAATGACATCTGACAACATTAGCAATACAGATCCCTCGTAAATATTTCTACCCGCTTCACTCTTGCTGGGAAACATTTGTTTGAAAGATTTTCACCAGGTCAAGTGGACTTTCAATGTCTCAGGTCTGCAAGAGGTCTGTAGGAAAAGAGCTGAAGAAACTCTCTGGGCCTGTCCCAGGGAGAGGGCAGCACTGCTGAATCAGGCCGTCGTGGTTGGGAGTCACTGTTGATTGGGCTGTCAAAGCAATCCCCCTGGCCCAGAACCCCACCCTTAGCAAATCATCCACATAAGCACAACTTATATTTATCGTTCTAAAATACTTATGTTCTCATTTTACTTACATCTGTGTGGGACCCAAGCTTTTTCAGTATAAAGACCCTTCAAACTCTCTTTATTTTGTAGCGTGTTTGCAGTAACTTTCCAGAGGGTTGTGATCCAGGCTGGGGTATAAATTAACCCACTGACTCCCAATAAAAAACCCCCCTAGGAAAGCATCGTCAAGCACAGGGACGTGCTTCAGAACTTGGGGGGAGGGCGGCCAGGGGGCCAGACTGGACCCCCATTCTCTGGGTCAGTCCAGTGTGCTCTCTGGGGGCAGTTGCCTGTTTGATCCATGAGTGAGAACTTATGTGACTTCTGTGTGTCAGCTGTAACCAGAAGGGTCACAGTGAGGCAGCAAAAAAATGTTTTGCTCTTTCTGTCAGAGCAATCTTATTGTGCATTCTCAGCGAATTCTTCAAAGAGATTTGTTAAAAACTTCAAATCCCTTGAACAGCCACAATTCCAGCCGTGTGTTAAGTTTGAGAATTTGAGCAGGTTTTTGAATTAGGCTTACATCCATGGCACTGAACACACTTCATAATACCTGTCGAATTAATGGGATTTGATAATTCTAGGAAAGAATCACAAATCACTAACTGAAAGAAGTACCTGCCAGACACTGTAAAAGAGGAAACATTGAAGAGTAATTTTAAATATTGTAAATGCAGAGGATTTCAAGTCACCATTTGTTTGTATGTTTTCTAAAAATTTTAACTATTTTTCTCTATCAAATAGAAATTCTTTGCTATTTCACTTAACTTGTTTTTCTTTAATCTTTCTCCTGCTCCAAAATGGAAATATTATGGCTTATATATTGCACAAGACAATTTCAAGGAATTTTCCATTCACAGATAATCTTGTCCCTTCCCTTTGGGAGAATAACTCAGCATCTAGTTCATGAAGTTACTTGAAACATACCTAAAATGTTCCATCGTGTTAATCATCAGTTTTTAGTAAGAAAACATTCACAGAAACTTTATGTCCTGCATTTAGATATACCTAAGTTCCTGTTTTCTCATACTTCATTCTTCTCCCTTGACAAAAAGACATCAACAGCTTTCCCAGAGTAACCTTGGAAAAAACACAGAAGACATAAACATCAGCGGTAGATCAATTGTTAAAATGATGCCCAGACTTAAGTTGAAGTCATGTGCATCTGGAGATGAGAGTAAAGCAAGAAATAATGCCTTATTTCAATCTCTTGAGCTTTTTGTTTCCATTTAAACTTCAGTTACAACTAGACAAACTATTCAGAAACCACCTCCATCCAATATCTTCACCCAGAATAAAACTTACCCAGGTGACATATCAAAGCCAGATCAGAAAAGTCAGGGAAAAGTGAAAACTGCAGCTTTGTATTTTTAAGCAAAAATGAGAAAGAAGATTAAAAATACCCTACAAATCTACAGAACCCTCGGGATAAAAGGAAAAGCAGCATTCCATGCATGTACAAAGGGATCTCCACCCTGAAGCACAAAATTCTTTTTTCCCTAATACTAACTATAGCGTTCGTTCTTGGGCACAATAATTATGATGGATGTTTCCTTATATTGTCAAAGATGTTTTTCTTCTTTCTGCTAAATTATATCAGCTAATTTAAATTATCAAAGCAGAATTCTACTTTTGACTTTTGTCCATGTAGCCCGGTGGTTCTCAGCGAGGAATATTTGTGTCCCCTAAGGGGCATTTGGCAATGTCTACACATGATTTTGGTTGCCATAACTTGAGGAAAGGAAACTGCTACTAGTATCT
Organism: Scalopus aquaticus; assembly: GCA_004024925.1. NCBI lineage: Eukaryota > Metazoa > Chordata > Mammalia > Eulipotyphla > Talpidae > Scalopus > Scalopus aquaticus. The sequence continues at coordinate 60,659 of PVIJ01004140.1, read as the reverse complement.
AGTGAGTGGAAACCAAGGCTTCTGCTAAAACAATGCACAGGGAAATCTCTTCCCCCACCCCAGGCCCGTTGTTCCTATTCATCTATCTGCCTTCTGAAAGCACTGGTAGTATGGCCTGAGGCCCAGGTTATCAAGAAGACTTACAGTGGTCATGGAGGTGTGATGCATAAATCCCCTTCAGAAAGAAACTGTTGTCCCAGTAGCTGGGGAGCTGTCAGTAAATGGCCTCTAGTTCCCAGCTGCTTTGAGGTTTACCTCAGCTGCCAAGTCTCCCTCCAGGAGTGATCCGTACTGCGACTGGCTAGTGCGAGGATAGAAAGCCCTGGCCGTTTGAGCAGACCGAGGGACACTCTGATGGGATGGAAAAACTTCCAAGCTTCCAGGAGTGTCCGGAAGACCTACAATTCATCTTCCCCTTCGGCCCAAGTCCCCAAATGGGGACTCCTATCTCCAGCCTTCATGCCAATCTTAGACTTGGGATCTGCTTCTGGACCAAGACTCCTTTGGATGGGAAGACCCTAAAAAATAAGAATTTGGTGGAACCAAATAAACTCTGCTAACACTTCATGTAAGGAACAATCAGAAGGCATGTCTGAAGCCATCAGAATCACTTAGGAAAAGCACTGAGAGGGGAAATTAGTGTACGTGCACTCCATGCACCTGAGACATTGAAAATAGCTTGTTCCAAAAATTTTAACATATAATTTGTATTGTGCTAACTTTGGCTTAAAACATTATATAAGTCTCAGGGATACAACCTTGTAAATCAACATCGAATCTATGACATTCACCTCCCCACCAAAAGTCTACTTTCCATCCATGACCATATAATTAACCCCTTTCACCAGATTTACTAAAAAAAGCCACTGGACACTGACAGAGGTTTCCTCTGAAGTATATAGTGAGATTTCAAAACACGCTCCCCAAAGTGCACTATTGTATGGGTGCAAAAGAAACAATGGAGTTGAGTAGCATGAAGGAGCTGAGAATCCCGAGCCTCCAAAGCTGCTCTTCCTCATCTCACAGTCCAGACTGAGTCACCTCTGACCACAGATTCGCACCCCATGAGGAGAGTACAAACAGAGGTCCCTGCTTTGATTGTTTGCACACTCAGAAACCCTGGGGGGGGGTGGAGGGGGCGCTCCATTTAACTTGAATCAGCCTGGGGACGTGACCCTCAGCGTGTTACAAGAGTGGTGGACTATGAGCCTATGGCCTCAGAACCATGGCTGTGTTTAGCAGGGAGTGCTCTCAGCCTGGCTGAACCATGAAACTTCAAACTTTATAAGTGATTTTGACCCTTGAAAAATAAAAATTTGAAAACATATACTACAGAAGTAGGTGGGTCACAGAAATTATTTATGTTATTTGAAACTGAATAGAGATTTCACACACAGTGGTGTCACATCAGTGCTTTGCAAGGCCGCCGTGCCTTGTTTTCTTAAGGAAACTCATTTCTCAAGCCCTGTATTTTTTATATCTTTTGGTTAAGCAGATAGGCACTGCTTTTTGACAGACTACTCCTGCTTCCACAACACATAGAACTTCTGGAAATTGTATCTTAAACAGATCTTGGTAAAGATAAGTTTAAGCCTTTACATTTGTCCATTGGAATGTATTTAATGTCAGTGACATTAAATCTTCAATAAATGAGCAGGTATTGACATCTTCGATAAATGAGCAGATGAAGATGAGAAACATGAACTAAGCAGCATCCAACATGCAAAGCAGAGAAAAGTAAGGACCTTCTGAGCATTTTTCCTTATACCATCTCCAAAAATTCAATCTAGAATCCAAACATCCTAAGCACTTTATAGCTAGCACAGTCAGAGCCTAGCCTGGTGGGGCTCAATGGCCAATTGGGGTGAATTTTTATGCAATATACATGACCTGATAGGGTCAAGGAAGACAAAGGCAGCATCATGAAGGCCTGTGCTCCCCCAGCCCAGCCCAGAGAATGTGATAGTCCAGGGGAGAGAAGAGATGCTGAGAAGATAGATTGGCACCATAGCATCTAGGTCCCAGTAGTCAGGGGGCAAATGGGAACAAAGAAGAAAAGAAAGACACCCTCTGCAGGGAGAGAGGAACCAGGTAGCCATCCCAGGACGGTCCTGTAGACATAGAGGAAGGTCTCCTCAAAGGAATGAGGACACTAGCGTGACAGCCTCTGAAAAGAGTCGGTCAGACACTTCCTGTCAGCGAGTCTGAACTACACCCCTGTGTCTCATGAACTCAGGTCTCTACGTTGTAGAGCTAGAGATACATAGCTGGAGATACACACGTAGGTATCTTTGTAGATGTTCACTACCTGAAATCTTGCTAAGTTTCCCATGGCTTCTAAGCAGGCTTAGTATTCCTTGGGTAAATGATAAAACAAGCAGCAACTGGCCTCTCATTATGTATTTTTACTTTTCTATATTCTGTTCTTGGTGGTAAAAGTAGAAAGGATTCAGGAGATGCCATGTTAACATTTGCATTAATTCACACTTTCTTTGGAAGTTTAATCCTATCAGTCAGGAAATGCAAAATTTTAGGTTCTTCCATTTATGTAAATTTGCATGCCTTTAATTGGCTGCATTTTTAATTACTAAGGAAAAATTATTATTTTATTGTTCCATTTTTGCAAAATAACCAGTTTGGTTTCCCTTGTAGCACCTAATTGTCATGTAGTTCCTGGATCTTGAACTCAGACTGGCTATGTTGCCATTGTTCGATGCAAAATACTGTCTAAGGGAGTGTATACATTTTGCACAGCCCAAATGACATGCATGCACAATGATTTCATGACTTTCAATGCTAAATGAAATTATAGAGCAATTGGAGAAAGCATGTTGGTAAGCCAGAAATCTAAAGCTTTTATAAAATAGACTCCAACTTATCCACAACCCTAACTTCTCTATTTCCCACTATCTTCCTCTTCTTCGGGAGCTCAATGATCATTATCACCTCCATCAGAGAATAAGCAAGTGAACAAGAAAAGGCATGAGATTCAAATCAGTGTGTTGCTTTTTAGTAAACCCTTGAAAGGTTTGTTAGAGAAAAAGTCAAAACTAATAGTTAAAATGAGGCTCAGAGAATATGTTAGATTTCATTTATTCATGCTCTTCCTCACTTGCCCAATCCATTAGCACAGATAATTGAAAGTTTGCTTCATTTATCATACCATGTTGAGTAATGCTGTCATTTTCAGTTAAGACCACAAAATGAAAGCAGGATTTAAAATTCCTGCAAGAGTAACTATTACAGAAGTAAACTAAATTACATCAAGGAGGACAAAAGGACTATTTCCTGCAGAAAATCCTCCCCTTTAAAGATTTTTTTAAGAGTCAGGTATACAGCTCCTTTAACGAAGCCCTGCTTGGAGACAGATAAATCAACCTGTAATTTGTTAAGATCTTAAACTGTATAATTTTATATTCACTTACAATTTAAATCCCCAGAATATAGATTATTTGAAAAACAAGGGACAATTTGGTCTGGCTTAATTAATGACAAAGAACCCAAACTGTGTTTGCAGGATTCAGTTGCATTACCTTTAAAATCTAATGTGCAATGTCTCTAATCTGCACATCCCAGAATGGTGTGGCACTCCCTCCCATAAATACACACAAATTGTAACGAATCCCTGGTATATTTACTCTGGTTTGATACATCCTGTGTAGGAGACTTCCAGAGAGCTTTATCTGCTGATCTTAACTCCCTGGGTTTCTTTACAGAACCCACAAGCTCCTGGATACCCTGCAGAAATGACCCTGTCCCAAGGGTGGTGATCACTGTTTGCACAGCTACTAAGGAAGAGTTTTGTTGGTTCACCAAGAGGTTAGTGATTCCTTGAGATCTAAAGAAAGACAACCCCTCCCCCAGAACAAGCTAATTTGAAAGAACTGTTGGACCCCAAGTATGAATGGGTTTGTAGGTCTTCATGATTTGGCTCCTTGAACCATACCTGCTATCTTCCTAGACAGGGAATTATTGTTCTTCCTCCATGAAACCTGTATTTCAAATCACAATAAGTAAGAAACTTTTGCCTCTGCATATTGAAACAGGAATATTTAGCCTGAGTGCTCACCTGCTTCCCTCCAGTTCCCGCAGGCTATTTGGCCAATGGTAAACCATTAATGTAAATATCAGCTTATGCATTTCCTGAGGGAAATTATGGTGGCTCAACTCAATAATCTTTACCGAGCAAATAAACTCACTACATACCTACTGCTACCACCTACTACATGTGAACATGTCAGGGTACCAGTAGTGTTTTTCTAGGGAAATACAAGCGGTGATGGGAACATATAGGAGATCCCAACCTAATCTAACACGATCAGGGAGATTTTCTGAGGAAGTAACATCAAAAGTGAGAACTGAAAGAAGATCAGGAGGTCACCAGGTAGAAAAGGCAAAAAGGGTGTATTTCAGGAAAGGAAAATCATTTGCGCAAAGGACAACAATTGTCGGAGAACATGTACTCAAGGCATGTTACGTGGTCCTGTATGGCAGGAGGGCAGAGATTTCACTAGAGCATATACATGAGACAGGTCATAAAGGATCTTGGGTGCTATAATAAAGAACTGAAACTTTATTTTAAGGGGGCTACAGGTAGTCATTAACTAATTTTAAACAGACACAGGACGTGATCGAGTTTGTGCTTCAGAAAGATCATTCTAAAAATTGATTGTAGAAAAAAATGAGGCTGTACCCTCAGTAGAGGTACTACTGGATTAGAAAAGGTAGATAAATTCCCTGAAGGATAAAAATATTGAGCTGGGCTCTGGAATTGGGGGAAAGCTATTGAGGACTGATCCAAAAACATTAAGGAGACAAAAAATGTCAGGACTAAATGTAAAGGCAGCAGAAAGTAGACATTTGGACCAAAGTGTGTATCTTGTGGAGGAATGTGATACACAGTGAGGTTACAAGAATAACTGAGGATGGATTTAAGTAAGATTTCAAATGACACATTGCCATATTTGATTCTCAGAGCAATGGAGAGTCCCTTGAAGTCTTAACATGATCTAGTTTTAAGAAAATACTTCCAAGGACTGAATCAAATGCTATTGTGCATGACTATATTCATCAGGGAACTATACAAAGGCAAAGATCATTTCTCATTGGCATTTGAATTTCAGGACCATATTCATTTGGATGGTGTGCAAAAAATATTCATTGGTTGCTTAGAAGATGGTTGGAAGGATGAACAGATGAATGGATAGGTGGAGGGATCAGCAGATGGATCTTTATACCCCAAGGAGAAATTTTGGTTAAATAATTTATCAGAATAAGTAAAATACCTAGCAAGCCTATGGGACCATCACCATGTCCTGCAGGAGCTAGCAGAAAAAATAAATCATTTTCATCCTCTATAATGAGCTTAACATCTTGTCCTTTGCAACTCTTTCAAGTGTGTAACCAAAAAGTCTGTGAATTACCATGATGACATGCCCTGTGAACTGAGACAGTTTCCTTCAAGACTGTCTTCAAAAACTTGAACCTTTATAGATATGGGTTCCCATTTGCCCTGAAGAATAGGGCAAAGGATAATCCTTCCTTGGGATCATGCATTAATATCCTGAAGACAGAAATGAAACATAATACACTTTTTAGGGCAACCACATAATATTTTCCCAGAAATCAACCCCCCTTCTCATACCTAAAATAAAATTCATGGAACCAACTCCTTAATTAAAAAGAATAACTTGTTTCCTTGATTAATTGCACAATGCAGATAAAAAGACTGTGTAGGAGGTAATAATTTATGGTGGCAATTTGAGGTGATTTTGTCATAAACTTACCGTAGTTTCATATTGTAGATTTTGGAAAACATAGTACTTTGTCAAAAAGGGAGGGGGATGGAGGAAGTAAAATAAATATTTAAGCCCAGAGAGATCATTCCAACAAATGTTCATTCTTAGATCATCTGTTCTTCATTTCATGATATACGTTATAAACAACAGCCTCACTCCAACTTTCACTTCGCAGCACACTTTAAAATTCAGCAAATATGTTCGTGCACATATATAATGCATTGTTGTAGTTCACATTCACAGATAACACCCCTAATGGAGTTGTTTGCCACATATGTGATTAAGGTTAAAAATCTCAGAGAGAGACTAAGAGTCTTGCCACATGGGCTCATGCTCAAGAGGACAGTTGTCCTATTTTTGTAGCTCTAGAGACCATTTTAGAACAAATCATTTCTCATGACTCTGTCTCTTTGCTCAATGGGTTACTGATGTCTTTCCTCTAAAAGAACTACGTGGATCTACTCACTGCCAAGTGGGTCTTTTGGCTGCTGCTGTACTCAGAATAGCTTAACTACATAGCAAGGGTTTATATTGTATTTCAGGATGTCAAGTTAACATTTCTTCTCCTGGAACCTCTAGTCATCTTCTGCTTCATTTCCCAAACAGCTGCTAAGGTTTTTCTGTTTCTCTATAGGGGTGTAATATCAGGCAGGGTTAGCAAAGAGTGGTTCATTGTTAAAAGGGTGTTTTTATTTTTCACTTCCCCAAATGTAGCTAGTAATAATAGCCTACTGTTAACTAGAAGTCATAAACAATTGATTAACACATATTTTGAGTGTCATATGTACTATATACTGTATTCTTACAATAAAGTACGTTAAAGAAATGAAAATGTTACAAAAATGCATTTACATTAATATTGACTGTATTGTATCGATACTCTTAAATTTAACTCATTTGTTTAAAAGAAATTTTGCATGTAAGTGGACTCATGCAGTTCAAATCCCGACTGCTTAAGAGGCAACTGTACTGTTTTTGTAACAGTTTCTGTGTGTGAAGAGTTAGTATCCCGGATACAATGATAGGACAAATGTGTTCTAAAAGCTAGCTCTTTGTGATAATATTCTAGTCATAATTTTTTGTCAGAGTCCAGAATATAAGCTATGTAACTGAGTAGATACAAGGCTGATATCCTATAGAAATCAAAGTGTTTAGTGATATATATCACTTTATGTAATGATAAAATACTCTATATAAATTTTCCCAGAAATCACATGGTCAATTGTAACAGATTTTTTGCAAAGCGCTCAAAATTTTTTCCTGCTTGCACATTAGAAAAAGCTATCATTGCAAGTAGTAGAAACCATTTCATTGAAGACATATATATTTATCTGTCCATATGGACATTTAACTTGAGATTCCTTCCTAACAAAGAAACAAGCATGGCCATTATTCTGACAATTTTCATCATGATTACAATGACCTTAATTATCAACATTACTACATAAGACAGTTCCTTTCTGCTTCAGATAAGTTTCTCCATTCATTCTTTACTAACTGCCTACTGTGTGCTCTCAGGCGATGGTGTTAGTCGTCAGAGCTCTCAAGTTTCATGGGGAGACAAGCTGGTAACCAAAATATCACAAGGCAGGATGTTAAAAAACAGTGGCAGGGACATTCCTAGATGCTTTGTAAACACTGACCTTGATGTCTAAATGTAGAAATTAATCAAGGAGCCTTCTTGGGGGATCGAATCCAAACTGAGACCTGCAAGGTATGTAAGAACTACACAGGAAGAGGGTTATGCACGGTAATGATTTTCAAATACAACCACTCAGTCATCACCTACTGCCCTGCAGTTTCCCCTTCTGACCCCAAAGGCCCAGTGTCCTTCTCTGCCTGTTTGTTTCCAGAGACGAGTCCAATTGCACAAATATATCAAACCCTCTTTTTCCTCATAAAACGCCCATAATGCTCTCAAAATAGTACATATCTAAAATACATTTCAAAGGTCCATTTCTTTTTTTTTTTTAAGATTATTTACTTATGCATACAAGAACTGGGGGGTAGGCCACAGGTGTGGGGTGGTGAGAGGATTCACTAGAGAGAAAGTGGGGAGCAGAACAGGCAGATGGACTGAAGTACACTGCTGAGGGGAGCAGCAGGCAAGGCAGGAGAGGTCTGCTGCACCATGTGGAAATCTCCCTTGCCAGGGATTGAACTCGTGCTGCAGTGGCTGCGGACAGCTTCATTGGCTGAGACTTAAATCATTGCGCCACCAGGGAGGCCCCTCAAAGATCCATTTCTTAAGAGGAATACCAAATCCCAAGGGGAAATACAGTTTAAAGTCATTAGTAAAAACAGCCTAACATTACTTCCATATTGAAAATTCCTACCTTTATCTTTAAAGCAACAAAATATGACTTTCGCATCTATGGAAAAAGCAAAAATAAAAAGAGATAATATTTGAACACTCAGGGATGTGCATTTCTGGTACTTGTATGCATTGTATCTATTGGGGATAAAATCTGACAATATATTCCACAATTCATAAAAATACCCTTTGACCCAATAACCACATTCCCAGGAAATTAAACCAATGACATAATTTCTTAAAAAAAAGACTATTATATGGAAGAAAATGTTTATGGCAAGGATGTGAACATCTACCTTATTTCAACAGTATAAACAAAGCAGTATCCAGAAAATGAGTAAATTGTGATATATTATTTAGAAGAAAATATGAAGCATTTAAATGTAGGAATGAGAAAATAATAGATAGCCAAAAAGTGTCTACAAATAAAGAAAAATATATATATATACAATTAAATAACCAATAATGACAGCAATGGATTTACTAAATAAATAAGAACATTTGTGATATATCTCATAAAATAATTATGCTTAATTTCTGTATGAAATTTCAGGTTTAAATATATTTTTACACATACACATATATACATAATTTGACATAGTGCCTTATATTTGATATAGATCACTTAATGAAGGAAATTATTTTGTACACTCCTAGGTTTTTCCAGTTTACTTAACCCTCTAGTCAATATTCCAAAACCTCTCCTCCTACATTTCACCCATATTATCCATGTTTCAAAATCCAGTATATAATTCCTTATTTTTCTCGTATTCTTACAACACAGATTCATGTCAATCATGCATAGACTTAAAATTCTATACAAATACACATGTATAGAATAGTTCTGATTTTCAAAGAGATATATAATAAAAGGATATCCTTATCTCACATCTCTCAAAGTCACCTTCCATAGCTCTAATGCACTGTGTGTAATTGTTGTTTACTGTCGGGGAATTTATTATGGCTCGGTGTCTATTTGTCAAAATTTTTTAAATCAGTAACACTAATATTGTTTCTATTTTTATCCCCTACAAACAACACTGGATAACCAATTTATATGTATGTAATGTACATAATACATATATATATTTATCAGTACTTTTGTTTCTGTAAGAGAGATTCTCAGATGTGCTCTTTGGTCAAAAGTACATGTGTTTTTAATTTTAATAGATTGTGACAGATTGCATTTCAAGATATTGTGATAATTCATTTTTCTAACAGCAATGTGTCACCTGCTTTTTGATTTTTTGACAGTTTCCTGTGTATAAAGTGATGTTTTGTTGTTGCTTTAGCATACATTTCCTTATTTGTAAATCTGAGGATTTTTTTCTTTGTTGGCGATTTGATTAGTTTTTCCTGAGAATTTCCTGTTTACTTCTTTTTAAACACAAGTTGATGTACAATATACATAAAGTACATAAATCTTGTGTGTAAAGCTGGATGAATTTTTGCATAACATATACCTCCACAATCAAAACATTTAACTCTTATACCTCCAAGATGTAGATATTCTCATCATCCCAGAAACTGCCCTGTGCTTCTTCACAAACAACATACTGGGCAACTCTACCCCACCAGTAAAAGGAAAGGCTGGTCTGATTTCCAACAGCTCAGATTAACTTTGGTTGTTCTTGAATTTCATGTAAATAGTTCATGTAAAAGGCTTAGTATTGTCTACTTTTTCACTCAATGTTAAGTGCGTGAAATTCAATTACAGACAGTGAAAGCATTTCAATCATTTCATTGCTTTTTATACACGAATGTTCTACAATTTATTTTAAAGTTTGGATATGTTCCCTTTGGAGCTATTATGAATAAAGTCACTAAAATTATTGTTTTATGAGTCTGTTAGTTGATACACACAATCACTTCTCTTGGCTTTATATTAGTAGCAAGAACTACCAGGTCATAGAGTGTTTGTTGAGATATTGCAAAATTGCTTTCCAAATAGGCTATACTAACTCACTCTCTTATGAAGAATACACGTGAGTTCCAGTTGCCCCAAATCCTACTTCATATATGGTTCTGACTGGCAGTCTTTTTAATTTGACCATTCTGGCATGTGTGAAATTAGATCTCATTTGATTTTAGTTTGCATTTCCTTGATGAGTAATGATATAGAGTCTATTTTTTATGTCCATGTGGGTTTTCATGAAGGGGTCATTTAAATCTTTTGTCCATTTTATAATAAGAATGTCTTTTAATTAATGATTTGTGAGGCTCTTAATATATTCTGGATTCAAATTTTTGTCAAATGTACATATTATAAATATCTTTTTCTGTCATGTGGCTTCTCTCGCACCCAAATGGTGTCTTTTGAAAAGCAGACATTCCTAAAGTTTATTGAAGCTCAGTTTATCAACCTTGAATTTTTAGTTAGTTCCCTTGTATCCTATTTAAGAAAACTACAATCCCCCAAATAATAAAGGTTTTCTGTTGCTTTCTTCTAGAAGCTTCACTATTTTGCCATTCACATTTAGATTTCTTTATCCACCTTGAATAAATTTTTGGAAGAGGTCAAAGGATGTTTTCCCCCTCGATAACCAATTATTCCACCATCACTTATTGAAAAGACTATCCTTTCCTCCTGAAATTCAGTGGCACCCTTAGAGTAAACCAGGTTACCATGTAATGACCAGTATTCGCCATTCGTCTCAGTTAGACCAATTTCTATCTTTGTGTAAATACCACATTGTCCTACTTGCTGAGGATTTTTATTAAGTCTCAATACCTGCTAATGTGGAAGTTCTGAAACTTAAATTTCTCTCTTCAAAATTGCCCTCACTAGAAAATGAGTTTGCTTAGTTTAGGTCAGCAATTTTCTCATCCAGTCCCTAAATTTCTATTTACCTTTTATTGTCAGTGGTAGTTTATAATTGTCTGTCTGAATAAATAGGGGCAGGATAACTAGAAATAAAGAATAAAAGTTAATTTAAGATATTAAAAAAATCACATTGATTATTCTATATAACATGGGGATTACACACACACACACACACACACACACACACTCACACACACACACCCTACATCCTTGATTAGGAAAATCAATTGTGTAGAACAATCTGTGAACAAATGCTATCTTAACGACATTGTGTCAGTCTTTCATTGCATAAAAAAGATAGACTTTTCCATTTATTTACATCTTCCTTAATTTCTCTTAATAGCATTTTATAGTTTCCACTGTACACACAATTTATTAACTTATTCCTAAATGTTTTTATGATTTTGGTGCTATTCCTAAACATTTTTATGATTTAATAGAAATGCAAATAATTTTATATTGCTTTTGTTTCCAACTATCTTGCAAAATTTGCACATTGGACCATTTATAGATTTTTTTTGGCTCATATATGTCATATCAGTTGAAAGGAAAGTAATTTTACTTCTTTCTTTCTGATATTTACACTTCAGTTTCTCTGCCTTGTTTTTTTGGGCCGGATATGATCTCCAGAATAATGTTGAGTAGAATGCAACATTAGGCAAGATATTAGACATATTGCCTCCTTACCAAATTTAGGGAGGAGGGAAGCACTTAATATCACAAATTTGAGGTTATCTGTGTATTTTTCATGTATGTTCTTTGTCAGGTTAAGTATGCTCCTTTACACTTTTTCTCCTGGGGATTCTTATGAATATGGGTTAATTTCATCAATTGCTTTTTCTACATCTACTGAAATGATCATGATTTTTTTTCCCTCATTGATTCTCCTCTATATTCTACTCTAGAAAACTACATGCCCCAAAGTAATGAAGATATTCTCCTGTTAAAGATTTAAGTACTTTAAATCTTTAAAATCTGTTAAAGATTTCCCACTTAAAAAAATTCCCTGTTTCTATGTTTCAGTGCTTGGGTAGACACTAATTGTATCTAGAACTTTGGTCAAATCTTTCATTTTTGTCACCTTCTGAAGACTTTACGCATGTGGAGTTCAGATGTGAATTTACCATTGACATACAGTAATCTTCAGACATTGTGATAGGAACAAAATATCTTTTCCATCTTTCCATTTCATAAAGTGTTGACATTTTGAACTTCTTCTTCACAATGAAATGAGTAAGGTACTATGAGTTTAGAGATTGCTAGTTGATTTCACTTCCAATGGAAACCATCATGACTACTTTATTCAGACTCTGATACTTCTTTACTCCATTTTTTACAAATCTGTGTTAAAATGTAATGAAAAACCTTTCAGCAAAGCATTCTTGAGCTTCTCCACTCCTAATTTCATAACAACAACCCATTTGTTTGAACGCAGGCTTCCATTACAACTCCTGATGTACCCTTTTCATTTCCTGCACCTATTTCATTATCCTGTCAGAAGTTATGAAGCAGATAACATGGAAGAAATGAACATAAACTACTTTCACAGATTCACCCCTCCCTACATCACTAAGAGACTTGATTCCATGCAGCTTCCAGTAGACTGGCCTGAAAAACCTCCCGTCTGTAAATTAGACAATATTAAGATGCTCATCTAGTTATTTTCCATTTTTCCATTTTCAAATACTAATTTATCTGACTATCTCAGTATTGTCTTTGGATCTGAGAAAATGAGAGTGGTAGATAATGGAAATAAATCTTCAGACACTGCACTAAGGCATATGAACCAGGCTTGCAACAGGATTGTTTAAGATGACGACGAGGAAGATAGCAAGAACAGATTTCACCTAAACCACAATTTTTCTTAGGCAAGTAGTAGTTGCTAAAAACTACTATATAACAGCAAGACCCCTCGAGAGGGTAGAAATATATGAGGGAAACCAGCAATGGAATGAATGGAGCTCAGACTTTCCGCTTAGTTCTTCACACTTCAATCTATTACTTATAAATTGCGTGACCTGGGGCAAGTTACTGAGCCTCAGTTTAGCCATCTGTAAACTAGAATTATGCACCTTAAGTAATGAAACACCTCTAGAACAATAGTGAACACATCCTAAGAACTCACTGAATGCCAGCCTTTTTTCAAATCTACTTTAATGAGAAAAAAATTCCAGAAATTAACTTTGACAATGTCATTTTTTAAGTTCCTTCCAGTTCTGTGTTTCTCATTCTGTAATTCCAAGTGATTACACAAGAACCAGGGAAACTATTCATGCTTGGCTCATATGTAGACATTAAAATGCCACCAAACATCCTATCTACAGCACGGTACTCTCACCTACCATTGGTTTCAGCTTCCACAAAGCAATTTGACCATGCAGTGTATTCACTAGACCACTGGGACAAAAACAAGTATTCTAGTTAAGCAAACAGACTTTTCCCAGATTGGAATTACAGTCCCTAAATTCAAACTTAACTCCCAGGATATATCCCTTTCCAACAGGCCTGAGAACACAGACTAATCAAATCCATACATCTCCCACCTTCGGGGAGACTCTGCTAACAACTTGGTAAATACTGCCTTTTACAAATCTTAAAAGTCAAATTTAGCAATAAAATTAAATGCATACTCCTGGGAGATGCTGATGGGGAAAATGATAATGAGATTGCCTCTAGGCCACCTCCTGAAAGATTTTAATGGTTCTGTTTGGATTTACAATTGTTTTGTTAAAGCCTATTCTGTTTTTCTTGTATTGTTTTGTGGGTTTTATTTTTTCGAGATAGGAGATAAGAAAATAGGGACCTATAAAAATTATGTAGTGTATGAGGTTACTTGATGTTTCATTGGGTGTCATTTTAATAATACTGGGGTGTATAATTTTTAAAGCATTGCATTAGTACCTTACTAACCTGGTTTGAATTATAGTCCCACTATTGCTAGCTCTGTGACCTACCACCAAGGGTTAACTTTTCTGACCCTTGGCAAATTCATTTGCATAAAGGTAGAATATGTTCAGAAAGAATGAAATGGAACTTGTATAGTAGGCCACAATGTTACTTCTTGCTTTCCATTGCTGTAGTTACTTTATGTTTAGTAAAGAATATTCTCTTACCTCCCTCCAATTTTATCTTTTACAATTTTCTCCTTGCTACTTTCCAAACCCTGACCCTGCCAAAAAGGTAACATCAATAAATGGTAAATAAAGACTAAGGAGTAATTATAAAAGAAACTAAAAAGATAATCAACGTACAGCATTCTGTGACTTTGAATTGCATCCCGAAATAGAAGGAACTTTTCTGAAATAATTGGTAAAATGTAAATAAAATCGGTAGCTGCAAGAATAGTATATGTCAAGGTTAATGTTTTGGTTGTGATCATTGTAATATGGTCATATAAGATAATGACCTTGTATACTATTAAATACATACTAAAATATTTAGGACTAAAGGAATATTACATGTGCAACTTACGCTAACATGGTTCAGAAATATGTGTATGGGCATATATCTGTATATGTGGATTTGTGTGTATGTGTGCAAGTGCACTCGTGTGTGTGTGTCCCTTGGAATCTGTAAGGTAAGGGATTGGTTGCAAGACTCTCCCCCATCTCCAGATCCTTGAATGCTTTGTTCCTTATTGAAAACCGTACCTAATCTCATCCTTCTTTGTATTTTAAGTATCTCTAAATTACTTACATATATAGAAGACAAAATGTGTATACACACATATATGTATATACACAAACATATACACACAGATACATACACACCCTTGATCCTCCATATCATTCACACATATGTATATATGCCTACCAATAGTTGATTCTCATTATTTGTGGGTTCCATATTTGCAAGTGCATTTATTTACTAAAATTTCTTTGTAGCCACAATCAATACTTGTGGCATTTTGCAGTCATGATGACATGTGCAGAGGTTGTGAAAAATTTGAATCACTCAACAAACACCTCTCAGTTGAGGCTGAACAAACAAGGCTCTACCTTTTTGTTTCAGCTCTCATACTGCAAATAGCTATCCTTTCCATGGTGAATTTTGAGTCATGTTTTTTGCATCCATGCACGTTTTGTTGGTTGTTTTGATGTTTACAATGACCCTGAGCATGTTGTTGAAATGCTGCCTGGTGTTCCTAATGCAAGAAGGGTGTGATGTGTTTTAAGGAGGAAAGATGTGAGTTAGATAGCTCCATTCAGGTGTGAGTTACAGCACTGTTGGCTGAGTTCAATGCTGATGAATCAGCATATATCTTTTCTAAGTGTCTTTAAACAGAAACTCACATCAAGCAAGGTTCTGTATCGATCAGTTGAAGGAAATCTTGTGAGCAGAGGCTCATGGGAAAACCTAACCCTGCATTTCTCTCTGGTGTTCAGTATTTACTAATTCAGTGTTTGCAGTGACTTTGTACAACAAAGCTACCACAAATGATGAAAATACAGAACCAGAGAGAGTGAGAGAGGAGCATAAAGCAAATGTAAAACATTAATGTGGGGAATCTGGGGAAAGGATATGCAGAAATTAGGAATTCTTTCTACTATTTTTATATTTTTTCTGTGTGTCTGAATTTTAAAATGAAATTTAAAAAGATGTTTATCCTTGATCCAGAACCCTTTTGGGGGGAAAACAATGTAGACACCCTGGGGGCAGGGGGAGAGAGATGACACCAAAATGTAGGCTGCCAAGAGGGGTCTCCACTGAGTCAGCGGCCAGAGGAGCATCAATAGGAGGGTATGATCATAGTACAAAACAAAATCATAAAAAAGCAGTAAGAGCCGAGAATGGGAGAAGAGCCACAATGGGAGAAGAATCATGGAAGCAGGAGGCACTCAGGAAGAGAGGTATGACGTGGATCAAAGAAACCTCGTCAGGTTTAAAACCTTAATGCAAGGCGGGTGGAAATTCCGCTCACATCCACGCTGCTTGCATGGCCCTGGGGCAGCTTTATGACGGTGCTGAGGGTTATGGGGCTTTGGTGGTGGGTGCGGTGCAGTAACATACACCTGAAGAGTGTGAACTTGTACCTCTGAATCATAGATCGTGTTGTAAACCAATGTTACCGAAACTTAAAAAAAAACATCATAAAAAAGAATAGTAAAAGAAGTAGGTAGAACCAGAGCCCACCTTCCTCTACATTAATATTCATCTTTTCTCAAGATTGTAATTCTTCCAGAGCCATTTGTCAAAACTTCTTTTGATAAAAAATGAGGTAAAAAAGTAATTGATGAACAACAAAAACCGTCTGTTCCATCTGAAGAAAAACATGTATTTGTGGACTGAAATTGATATATGTGTTTATTTGGCTGTTTGAATATGGGAGTGGTTTTTTGCTTGTTTGTTTAGGAAAATAAGTACAATTAACAACATATCCTGGACACATTCTGAATATCAGAATATAACACATACAAAAGAGTACATAAATCATAAATCTACAGCTTAACTTTTCACAGAGTGATGAAGAGAGAGGAAAACATCCACACAGCGTAATTTTCTTCCTCTCTCCCAGTCACTGTTTTCTCTAAGGGCACCATAATCCCAACTTCCATAAATTACTTTTACCTAACTTGGATTTTATATGACTGATATCATGTAGTATGTACTCTCATCTGGTTTATTTTAGTATTTTTTTTAAGATTTATTTATACATACAAGCTGGGGTACAGGCCAGAGGCGTGGGGCGGCGAGAGGGTTCACCAGAGGCAGAGTGGGGAGCAGAACAGGCAGATCAGAAATACACTGCTGAGGGGAGCAGCGGGCGAGGCAGGAGAGGTCTGCCACACCATGTGGGATTCTCCTCGGCTGGGCGTCCAACTCGCATCGCCGCTGCGGACAGCTCCACAGCGCAGCGCTTAATCGCTGCACCACCAGGGAGGCCCTTCTTTTAGTATTGTCTTTATGAGAGTAATCTATGTTTTTCCACGGGGTACTTCTCATTGCTATATAGTACTCCATTGCTTGAAGTCACCAGTTTTTTATTAAGGTAATATTGAGTAATATTGATTCACCACACAGTATAGGTCTTGTGGGTATAGGTTTACATCTCTACAAATGTAGGTTATTTCCCACACCCACCACCAAACGCCAGTGATCCTCCATTGGACCCCCTCACCCCTGAGCTCCCGCCCCTCTGGTAGCCTTAGTCATAGTTCACTGTGCGTTTCCCCTCCCAGTTTCAACCCTCATATAGTCTATTACTGAAGTACATTTGGGCTGTTTCCAGTTTGGGAATGTTAGTACTAGACCATACACTCTTGTGTTTTAGTACACATCTCTACACAGCATTTGTACAGTTTGTTTGTGAAGTTGTCGGGTATATGCATTCAGTAATGAGCTCTAATCTGTCAAAGAGTTTGCAGAGTTGTTCAATCAAGTTATATCTCCACCATCAATATATGAAATCTATCATAGGGAACTTTTTACTGTTGCTGTCTATCTTTATCTGATCCTATTCAGAGAACATTCCCTGTAAAACCTCTACATCTTGGGAGGTAAATTTGTGTGTATGATTCAGTATGTGAACAACAATTCAGAATATTCCATGAGGGTAAAAGAAAACTACAAAGTCTCTCTGTAAATAGAATACATACAATAACAAAACTGTGACCTGCATAATTTTGAAATGGTAATATATTATCAGATACAACATATCATACAAATGCCAGTCTGCCCTAAATTAATATACAAATTTAAAGCATTTCCAAATAAATTAAAATATGGGTTTTTTATAACATTAAATATGTTATTTTAAATTTCATGCACAAAGGCAATTTCAGTTACTGAAAATTTAAATAGTAACTGACAGTAACTGAAAATTTAAATAGCAAAGGGATGCTTGTCACACTAAATACAATGCATCACTATCAAGTTACTAAAATCTTAATATAATATATTGGCATAGGAACAATCAGATGGAATACAGATTCTAGAAATCTATGCAGATTCATATGAATTTTACATGTAATAAATATGGTTTTATAATATACTGGAAAATATATACCTATTAAATGAGTATCCAACCAGAAAAATAAAATTGTACATTATTTGATAACACATAAAAATAAATTGCACATGAATTTTCAAAATGAAAAATATTATGGAGTTTAGAGTCATAAAGAAAATTATCAACAGATTTATCTACATAAATAATTAAATCTTTCTCTCCAAATTCAAAGCCAGACTGAAAGAAAATATTTGCAATATACATGACAAAGCTTGCAATGGAAGAAAATGTCTGAATAAATTGTTTCAAAGCTAAATGCAATTCAACTGTTTAAAAGGATGCATTAAAACTCTATGTATTGACCTGGAAAACGGTCATATCTTTTTTTTATTATTATTCATATTTTTTACATTATTGTGTATTCCCCATAGGTTACCCACCAACAATTCACCCGTGAACCATCACCATAGTCCCTTGTGCTCTTTTCTACCCCTTTTTGAGCCCTTATCCTCCCCCTCCCTTGCTAGATGTCTCTTTTTTGTTTGGTTTGCCTATTTTCCGCTTATAAGTGAAGCCATTCGATATTTTTCTTCTTTCTGGCTTATTTCGCTGAGCATGATCCCTTCTAGCTCCATCCATATTGCTGCGAATTGCATATATTTATCTTTTTTGAATGCTGAATAATATTCCATTGTGTATATATACCACATCTTCTTGATCCAATCATCTATTTTAGGGCATCTGGGTTGTTTCCATATTTTAGCTATTGTAAACAATGCTGCAGCAAACATATGGGTGCATGTCTCTTTTTGGATTAATGTTTTTGTGTCCTTTGGGTAGATTCCCAGAAGTGGTATTACTGGGTCGTATGGAGGCTCCATTTTTCACAATTTGAGGAACCACCATACAGCTTTTCACAGTGGTTGGACCAGTTTGCATTCCCACCAGCAGTGCAGGAGATTTCCTTTTTCGCCACATCCTCACCAGATTTGTTGTTTCTAGTTTTTTTAAGACTTTTGTGCCATTCTTGCTGGTGTAAGGTGGTATCTCATTATGGTTTTTATTTTCATTTCCCTGATTACGAGGGTTGTTAAACATTTTTTTCATATGCCTATTGGCCATTTGCATTTCTTCTTTAGAGAAGTGTCTTTTAAGCTCTTCTGCCCATTTTTTGACTGGATTTTTTGCTTTGTTTTTGTTGAGTCGTGTGAGTTCTTTGTAGATTTTTGTGGATCAGTCCTTTGTCTGTTGTATGGAGTGCAAAAATTTTTCCCAGTCTGTAGACTGTTTCTTTGTTTTGATTAATGTTTCTTTTGCTGTACAGAAGCTTTTTAGTTTGATGTAATCCCAGCTATTTATCTTTTCCTTCACTATCCTTGCTTTGGGGGATGTGTCTTTAAAAATGTTACTAAGGTGGATGTCATGTATTGTTTTGCCTGTGTTTTCTTCTATATATTTTATGGTTTCAGGTCATATGTCCAAGTCTCTTATCCATTTTGAATTGATTTTCATGCATGATATGATATTTCATATAATAGTCTAGTTTCATTTTTCTGCATGTAGTCATTCAGTTTTCCTAGCACCATTTGTTGAACAAACTGTCCTTGTTCCACTGAATATTCTTTGCACTTTTATCAAAGATTAACTGTCCGTATATATTTGGGCTGATTTCTGGGTTCTCTATTTTATTCCATTGATCTGTGTGTCTATTTTTGTTCCAGTACCATGCAGTCTTAATTATTACAGATTTGTAATACAGTTTGAAGTCTGGGAGGGTGATACCTCCATTCTCTTTTTGGATCAGGAGGGCTTTGGTTGTTGGAGGTTTTTGTGATTCCAAATGAATTCATCAGCATTTGGAAAATGGCCATATCTTTTAAGAAGGAAAAAAAACTGTATTCTGGTAAGATGATGGCAATAGTACAGTTTTGGGGTCTTTCTGAGTTCTCACATGAAAAACAGTTAAACAATTAGAGAGCAAGAAATAAATATTTACAGTAAAGATTATGAACAGGGTAGCATCATAAAAAAAAATACAAACAGAAACAAGCCACCAAGAACCCCAACCCAAGACCTGTTTCTTAAGCTTTGTATGAAAGAAAGCAGAAAAAGAGTGTACTTGACTTCTCGTCAAACAGGAGGACATGAAATAGTCACCTTGAACTTCGGAGCAATTTGAGAATCTCAGCTGTGTCTCGCGAGAGTTGTGCTCCCTGTGGTAGAGTATGCATGGACAGGAGCACAGTACAGCGTGAAGAATTCTGAACGATTGTGCCCTTGTGAATACCTGAAGCTGAATTTTCAGGGCTCCTTTGTAGGACAGGACCTACTCTGAGGACAGACTGGTGGAAGCAAAATGAAAACTGAGCAGAAACAGGTAAGAGGGGAAAGGGAAGAGTCCAAAAAACCAAACTGAACGAAGTCACAAAATCTTAGAAGCAGTACGATGCCATATTCTTGACATTACACAAAAACAAACAGAAAAGGGAATTTTATGAAAGCAGAAAGCTTTATGAATCGAGCGCCTCCTAAAAGTTCAGAGAAAGGAAAATCGTATTAAAATGAGTAGCAAAATTATTGAAATCAAATCCCATACAAAATCGCTACAGGAAAAAACAAGTGTAAGAACCAGAAAGAAATATCTATAGACAATAAAAACATGCCAGAAAGACAAATTCAAAAAACAGAAAAAAATTTAAGTACTATTTTAAAACAAGTTAAAGACACTAAGAAAATTTATAAAATATGAAAAATAGTATAGTGTAATGTTATAAAACCCAAATTGAGATGACAGAATTAAAAAATTAGACATAAGATAGAAAATCATGCTAAACATCAAACACATACCTAAAAGGAAAAGAGGAGTGAATAAACACAATAAAAAATTGTCTTTAAAACTGATACAAAAGGAAGAATTTGTTAAATTAGAAGGAAATGACAAATCGAATAAAAGGATTTCAGTAATATGCTTAAAGATATGCAAAGACGATCCAATGACAGGCTAATGGTAGGCCCTCCAAGAAAACTCAATATAACAACACTGAAAGTTTATGAAAATTTTCCTAAAATAATAATAGAAACTTTTTCCACTTATATTTTGAAAGATTGCAACTTGTCCTTGTGAGCACGTTCTCACACCACCAAGACATTCTAGTGAAATTATTAGGCTATTGCACTACAAAGGAAAATAAAAATCCTTTGGTGTTCGAAAGTAAAGACCATATGACTTATAAGAAGTATGAAAGTATATTACTGTCACACTTTGATAAGGGTTTATGCCTGAAAAGAATTAAGTGATATGTTTAATGTACCCAAGGAATGAAAATTTACACAAAGTTTTTTCTATGTATTGAAACAGATCTTTAAAATTAAAGAGGACTAACTGTTATCTACATACAAGAATTCAGGGGCTGTCGCTCCTTTTAAAGAAATCTAGCCAAGTAGCCTGAAGCAGCCTAAAGGACCAAAACCCAGTTATAGAGTAGTCTCCTCATTTTGTGAACTTCACCTCTAGAAGCTTTACAAAGTCCTCGTTATGAACATCAGAGAATACCCTTCCTATGATTCTGGCAGGGGGTGGGAAACGTAACTATCTTGGAATATTCCAGATAATCTGTTCTTCCTAATAAGGCCTGCCCTCAAGAGAAGCTGCTTTACTACAGCATGATCTGCCACAGTTTTCATCCAAGCTTTTCCAACCTGGGGGACGGAAAATACCCAACTCCAATTCCCTTTTGCTGCCCTTTGCCACCTAAGGGGGCAGGGGAGAGAAAGAACTGAGAAGAACTAGTGAATCTCCCACTCCAGGGACACAAGCTCACCAATCACTGCCGACGCACCATAAAATTACAGAACATTTCTCTCCCCTCAAATGATACTACATTACTAAAGGTCTATTTATCTTAGTTCTTCATACTCAGTACATCATGTCCATCTTTCAAGAAAAGTTACAAGCAAATTAAAAGCACGAAGCATACTTCAAAGAGACTGAACAAGCATCATAGCCAGAATCAGATATGGCAGGAATGTTGGAATTTTCAGACCATTAATATTGAGAAATTATGATTAATATGCTAAGGGCTTTAAGAAGGGAAACTAGACAACATGCAGTGACAAACTGTAAACAGAGAGATGGAAATCCTACAAAAGACCCCCATTAAATGAGTGAGATCAAAAACACAGTAATGGGTAGTGAAGAATGTGTTTAATGGGCTTGTTAGTGTATTGAAGATGGCAAGGAAAGAATCTCTGAACTTGTTGATAGGACAATACAAACATTCAAGACTGAAAACCAAGAAACAAAGACTGAAGGAAAAAAATAACCAAATATCCAAGAACTGTGGGGCAACTACAAAAGGCTTAACACTTAAAACTCAGAGTTAAGAAAATAGCAAAATACTTGAAGCAGAGACCTCACCAAAGAATATATACAGAAGACAAATTAGTATATTAAAAAATATTCAGTATCCTGCATCGTTAGGGAATTGCAACTTAAAAAAACCATGAGATTCTGCTACACACCTATTAGAATGGTCAAATTCTAGAGCATGGACAATACCCAGAGCTGGTGAGGCCGTGGAGCAACAGAAACCTCCTTCAGTGCTCGTAGGAATGCAACTTGGTGAAGCCACTTTGGAAGGCACTTTGCTATTTCTTACATAACTAAGCAAACTTTCCCCACACAATCAGGTAATTGTGTTTCTTAGTATTTACCCAAAGAAGATGAAAACTTATGTCCACATAAAAACCTTCACTGGGGCAGTTTATTCAACTTTATTCATAATTGTCAAAACTTTGAAGCACCCAGAGTGTCCTTCAGTAATGGATTTTAGAAAGCTGTGGTACAACCAGGTCATAGAAGATTAATCAGCAGGACAGAGAAATGAGCTGTCAAGCCATGAAAAGACATGGGGGGAAATTAGATGCCTATTACTAAGTGAAAAAAGCCAATCCGAAAAGGCTACATAGCGTATGATTAAACCATGTGCCACTCTGGAAAAGTCAAAACAATGGATACACCAAAAAAGCTTGGTGGTATTTTTAATATTTTGATAACCTCCGTGCTGTTTTCCATAGGGACTGAGCCAGTCTACATTCCCAGCAAGAGAGTATGAGGGTTTCATTTTCTGCACACGCTTGGCAGCAGATGCCATGTGATCCAGCAATTCCACTCCTTGCTATTGATTCAAAGAATGTGAATACACTAATTTGAAAGGACATGTGCTGTCCTATGCTCACAGCAGCACTATTTACAATAAGCAAGTTATGGAAACAACCTAAAAGCCAATAGTGAATGAGTGGTTTAAGAAGATATGGTGTATGACTCTCTGAGCCACTACTCAGTGATAAGAGGGAGAAAGGTGAACTCCTGCTACTGACCACAACATAGATGGGACTCGAGGGGATGATGCTGAGTAAAATAAGACAGGAGAAAGACAACTACGGAATGATTTCACTCATGTGGAATATGGATAAACAAAAGAACAGAAAACACTAAATCAAACCCTACAAACCCTAGAAATATGACTGCAGAGCTGAGGCTACTAGAGAGAGGGGATGACGGGGTGGGAATAAAGGGGGGAAGAGCTGTCTATGGCAAAGAACTGTGGGCACTTTGGTGTAGGTGTGGCATGGTGAGATATCTAAGATGTGAATCTGTTCCCCTAAATCATGTACAATATTGTAAACCAATGTTAACTCATTGATAAAAATGTTAATTTAAAAAAAAATCACAAAATGTTTGGTGGTTGCCAGGGTTGGTTAAGGGGAAGGGAGAAATGACTAGACAGATCAGAGTTTTTAGGGTGGTGAAACGATTTTGTGTGATGCTCTAATGGTGGCTAGTGTCGTTATACATTTGTCCAAAGCCACAGAAAGTACACCAAGAAGGAGCCTTGAGGTAAGTCGTGGGTTTGAGGGGAGCCTGGTGTGTCAGTGACGCTTCATCAGTGTGACAAACGGACCACCCTGGGGTGTGATGTAGATAATGAGGAGGCTGTGGGGAGGGACAGGCGGGGGGTGGGGCAGGGGCTGTATGGCAGCTGTCTTGCACTTTGCTCTCAAAAAACATTTATTAAAAATAATATAAATTAATAGTGTACTAACATGTAGATATACTTTGCTGTGGCCTGTACCAGCAGATGACTTGATAACAGCAGTTTGCTCAGTAAAGATGATGTTGTCCATAAGAAAAGGACCACTCAAGGACGTGAAGACGGGGAGAGCTGAGTTCCTGTGAGGACGGGTGACAAGGAGGGTCTGTTCCGGTGGCAGCAAAGTCCTATTCTCTGGTTCTCCCATTGTGGTTCCAGGAATACAGCATCAGCCTTCAAAAAGGAACAGGATAGAAATGCAGATGTTCAGGGGGCCTCCCCGGTGGTGCAGCAGTTAGGTGCTGTGCTGTGGAGCTGTCAGCAGTGGCAGCGCCTGGCTGGGGAGATTCCCAGATGGCGCAGACCTCTCCTGCCTCGCCCGCTGCTCCTCTCAGCAGTGTGTTTCAGTGGCTCTGCCTGTTCTGCTCCCCACTCTGCCTCTGGTGAGCCCTCTCGCCGCCCCACACCTCTGGTCTGTACCCCAGCTTGTATGCATAAATAATCTTTAAAAAAATGTTTTTTTAAAGTAAAAGAAATGCAAATGTTGAGCCCAGCCCAGGCCTATTGTTCAGAAACTCCCCATATGGGCCAGGCAGCCCCTGCTTCGACAGCCCCCCCAGGTTTCAGAGGAAAGCTTGAGAATGTCTATACTAGACCCTACATTTGTTCTGTGTGGTTTGCTGACTCTGTGTTTTAGAAGAAGGTTAAAACCTTCTTTTTAAGTTGCAAAGTGACATGTTTTTAAAAAGGGCAATGGAGAATTGACTGTGTAAGCACCTAGAAATTTTATGTTTCTATGATGAGTATGAAATGACATACATCAAACCCTTAGTGTGATTAACTCAGGAAAGTGGAGTTAAAAGGGAGAATTTATCACCTTTAGATTCCTTTCTATTGCTGACATTAGTCTGGATTGAATATCACTTTTATACCTTAAAAGGATTAGCAAGTTTAAAAGCTTAAAATCACAAAACTAAAACTTGTGTTTTCTAAATTGTGTTTTCCTGAAACTTAGAAACCTGCTAGACACTAACTGGTGGTCTAATTAAAATGCTTAGTAGTCAAATAAAGATAGAAGAATACCTTAGAATTTTGAAATATAAATTAGTATTTTAAAGGTAAGAATCCCCAACTGTATTTAATTTAGCCCAGTGTTTCCCATTCATTTTTGCTAGGGAAATTTTCTTCCCCAAATTCCTATGGACATCTAGTAAGCTGTGGTGCATTAGAAACACTTGTACAGAAGGCGACAGGGCACATCTCTTTCCAGCTCTGAGTACAGTAGCATTGAGTTAGTGGCTTGAAACCAATGCAAAGAATCCAGCTACCTCAGAGCTGACTTGTGAACATTTTTCAGCACGCCACCGAGACTCAGCGTTTCATGGGACAGTGGCAAGTTCTGCTTTATGTTGATTCCTACAACTGGACTCTTGCTGTCCTCAATCCTTTTTTAACTTGGTTATACTCTTCACTTATAATCCAGAAGCCAATGAAAATTTTACTATTCTGTGCATACTAAAATTTATTCCTAACAAGTTTTTAAGACACTGGAAGCTGAGAGAGTAAAGGAAGACGAGAGTTACCTCCAGTCATGTTTTTGCCCAAGTCTAGAAAAACAAAACACTAGTATTTTCAAAGCAGCAGGAAAAGACCACTGTCAATTTTTCTATTTATGACACTGCTTTTCCTAAGTAGGTATAACATTTTAATTTTTTTCTTCCAACCACAACCTCCACTAATCCCATCATGTGGAAATAGCTCCAATTCTCCAGAAGACAGTGCCAGAGTCTGGATTTAAATATTTTCGGCCAAGATGACCAATGTCCTACAGAACTTTGTCATATCCACGTTGAGCCGATAAGCAACTTCCTGTGTCCAACTAGTTTGAAATAGGTTTCCAGTAAACACCATTCCTGCTGGCACACACGTCATTCCTTTATCCTCTCTCAGCTACTTTTACACGGACTCCTCAGAGATTAAAATCTAGTACACCCACGGAAGAGTGAGCAGGGGCCAGCGGCTGGAGATTTTTGAACAGGTGGTGGCAATAAGAGTAAAGAGTGTGACAACAGCTCGGTAAACCTCGTGTTTATAGTGGAAGTTTCTGTTTTCCCTCAATCTTAATACAGAAGAGATAGATGTTATATAACCAAAATTCCCCAACTTGCCTAACCGGGACTGCCAGCCGTCATTCTCCTTAAGCAGAATCAGAACACACCACGCAGATCAGCTACGTGACATGACATGCGTCTATGGAAGCAGAAGTGGGCATCCCAGCAGCGGGAAAACAAACCCTGTTGCCCAGCAACGCGGTGGCCTTGTGCCGTACAGTAACCCTTGAAGCCGGGCTCAATTCCTCGTCTATGGCGTCATGCATAGCAGAATGACAGGCTTGCATGCCACAGGCCTCGGAGTGAAAGAGGAAACTCTGACTGTGAATTGTGCCGTGGGCTTTCCTCACAGTCGGTGGGAGAAACAGTCCGTGAGCCCAACTGATTGTCATTGCTGTGTGGCCGTTGCAGAATTGATGTCAGGCCATTTACTAATATAGGGTGCACCGCAGTGAAAATAGATACAGCGGATACTCCTGTCTTGATAATCGACTCACGGGACCATTATACTTATGTCAATTTCATTTGTCGGAAATGACATCAGGTTTGCATTTAATTCTGGGGAAAATTAAATAACCGCTGAGGTTTGAATTCATCCTCTTCCTAATCCACACGCGCCCTTGCTTGCCGGCACGCGCACGGAACCACGGAGTAAGGCTACAAAAAGGCAAACCTGTTTCTGGTCTTTTCCTACACTGACAAAGCACTTGCATGTGTCCAACCTCCGTGTGTTTGCAGTAATTATTCTGGATGTCTCCATGCTGACAACCAGGCTTCAGACATCTTTTGAGGCTCGTGTGAGAGGCATACACGTTCCTGTTTTATAATGAGACTCACGGGAGTTGAAGATCCTCTGAGGAGTTCTTAGGATGATTACATGTTCTTGAACATGACCGGTCACTTCCCAGTTTAACTCTTTTATCTCCTCTTGTGGTGCTATACCTCTGATTCATATACTGTGGCTGTAAACCAGTTACCTCAATAAAAAGAAAAAAAAAATGCAGCGATCACAGCCAACTGTTAAAAATAATCTCAGGGCCTCTCCGGTGGCGCAAGGGGTTAAGTCACAGCACTAGGAAGCTATCTGCAGCCACTGCAGCACGAGTTCAATCCCCTGCCAGGGAGCTTCCCACATGGAGCAGCAGACCTCTCCTGCCTCGCCCCGCTGCTCCCCTCAGCAGTGTATTTCAGTAGATCCACCTGTTCTGCTCCCCACTCTGTCTCTGGTGAATCCTCTCACCACCCCACACCTCTGGCCTATACCCCAGTTATTGTGTGCATAAGTAAATAAATCTTAAAAAAATAATAATAATCTCAGTGATATTTTGCCCTCATCATGTTGGTTAATATTTCCTGTGCACTTTTTCCAGGTTCTTGGCACTATTTTATATATTTCTTTAGGAAACTACCTGGTTAGGGAGCTTACAGAGGATACTAACCTTCAGAAAAAGTAAAGGCTTGTAGGAGGCATAGTCAGCAAGAGGTGGAGCTAAGATTTTAATTGTCTTCCTAAAAAGCCTGACACCCAGTATTCGCTGCTCCTCTTTATTCTTGCTGCTGTGATTTCTGGAGTGAGCGGGTCAAAGGACCTGTATTCTACACAGACCCGCGAAGATCCAAAGCAGGAAACTCAAGGCGCTGCCGTGTTTCTTATCGGGTATTCCTGCTGGGAATGAAGCCCCTGAACAGCCTCAGGTTTTCTCCTGAGCGTGTGGTCCTGAGGAAGATGGCTATGGCTGTGGTGACTGCGGAGGGCTGACTTTTGTGCTGTTCCTGTGAGATCTGCCCTGGTACTCACATTTCCTGGCCCTTAACTCGATGAATGTTGGCAAAGCACAGCGGCTATTGCTTGCAGGAGTCTTAATGAATGATTGCATTCTCATTGACTTCTGGCCCAGACAAAATGCTGAATATACTCCTTCTCAATACCCAGTGGCACTTCCGCTAATGCCTGTCTGTGTTAGAGCAAAGTCCCTAATACAATTCATGTTAAACTGAGTAACAAAAGTACAAACCAGCCAATGTAACTCTCGGCTTGTAGAGATGTCAAGATAATGGGTGTGGTAGTTTCCTCTCCATTTTACAGTCAATCTAAAACTGCTGTAAAAAATGTATTTAAAAACAAAGGAGTCACAACATAGTGAAATTTTATGTGCCCCCCCCAAAATGATAGCCCAATGAAAATAAAATGAATACCAATCTTACTTAGTACACAATCTTGTATCATGAATTTAGTTGTATATATTTACTCCTTGTAATAAAATGTTTCTCCATCTTTCTTAAGTGTGTCTATACAATAGCAATAGCACGTCATGCCAGAATCCTCACAAAAACTCTGTGGTGGAGGTTCTGGTTACCAGTCCCAGACTGCTCATTCAGGGGTGTGTACACAGTCCAGGTGGAGGGCTAGAGGCAGCTCCAGATTTTCTGTGTGTCCTTAGAAAAGTAACTCTGTCTTCCTGTGTCTGTGGATTAGGGATAATGGCATCCCCTTGTTCAAAAATTCTTGTGAAAGTTAAATAAGGTAATGATTGTGAATATGTTTCCTAATGTAGAGTTCTATATAAAAATTAATAGTTGTTAATATACTGGAGAATCTTGTGGTGTTCCAGTGTTTTAATCATACTTGGTGTTTTATAAGTCTTGGGGAGGGAAAACAATTGAGAAATAAGTATTTTTATAGACATTTTTTCTTTGATAACCAAAAAGCTAGAACATATCTGAAAAGCTATTTTGCAAAGAATGCTGTTTTCTGTGTTTGTTTGGAAATTCTCTAGTTGCTCTTTTCTAAGTAATTTTATTTCATTATAAATAATGAAAATTAGAAAACATGCAAAAAAGAGCAAGAAAATGTAACATCACCTAAACATAAACACTGTTAGTATTAGCCACACTTATTTTTAGATATTTCTCTTTATGTTTCTGGGTTTTTTTTTTTTACCAAAAATGCAAACATGCTATTTATTGAACCAAGTACAATAGCTTTTTCTTAATAGGAATAAATATTGTTCTTTTTCCTTTTTTGTTGTCAATAAATATCCTTCAAAAATATTTCTGTACACATTCTCAAGTATAATGTTTTAATCTATGGCAAAAATAAACATTCCTCTATGAATGGGTATTTTATTTACATTTTTTTCTAGTTAAAGTATTCTGCAATTAAAGTTTGCAAATATAAATCCTCATCAAGTCTGTCTCCAAAAGTGAAAAATGCTATGAAGAATATGCATTTTTTAAGGCCCTTGGAAGAGATGACCGAGCTGCTTTTCTCATAAATGTATTCATTTACACATCCACCAACCAGAGGCCCCCTCCCAACAAATACTTGTTAACATTGGTTTGTATTTTCAAAATACATTTGCTTACTTGATCGCTAGGAAAAGGTTTTGATTTTTATGTGTGGTTATTTATTATAAGGTTGAAATTAAGTACTTATGTTCTATAATTAATAGTTATTAATAATTAATTGGTCAATAATAGTAGATAAAATCTCTAACAATAATTAAATTTTGCTAAAACAACTTTGAATTGCCAAAAGTCTTCACCTCCTCTGTTAGTGACACTATATTACTCCGTGCATGAGGATTTTTGACTAATCTATCTTTGTTACGAATTTTGCCATATTTGATTAAAATGACCCTCATTATAGTATTTAATAGTTTTGCTTTCAATTTTATCAGATATAGGAATATCACTTTCTTTTCATTTGTATTTGCCTTGCACTCATTTACCAATATTTCCAAACAGATATCTTTTAGGTAAGGAAATTATAACAACGTATCACTGGATTTACCCTTTCATCGCAAAGTTTAGCTAATACACAAATGCAATATTCTATCTCATTCTCCGTCATGTGTCTTACAATATGCATCCTTGCTTTGTCCTTTTAAAGGACTTACTTGCTGTTTTTTTTTTTCCTTGTTTATTTTGCCTGATTAGAGATGTGATGGGTGGGATAGCAGCTTGGAGTTTTGTTTTTATTGTTTATTATCTTTACTTTGGAAAGAATAAAGTCTATAGTTCTACCTCAAGTAATTGCCATAAAGTTTCCAAAACTCCTCCAAATATTATAATAAGGTAACCATATGAATTAAGGTAAAAATAATCATGATAGAGAATAAAATGCTTTATGACTTTGCTTTCAAATATTCTCCAATTTCTAAATCGTAATTTCATGTACTAACTTTATTTTCACTCCTTCAGTATCTTGTGCAATAAAAGCCATTATTTTGAATGGAACCCAAGATTTGTAACCCATGTGGTACTTAAACATAATAGATTAATAATTTACTATGAAATCAAACAAGTGGCCCTTTACAGTCACTACTTCCCCTTGTCAAGAAGTTTGGTCTTTGACACAATTTGTATTGTCATAATTTGGGTTTTCAAATGATTGATTCATGGTTGTAAGCACCAAATCTATGTGCTTCAGTATAATATACTAAGGGCTATGACGTGTAAATACTGAATATTATAATGGTTTAGGGAGCAGGCACGTACTACCAAGTTGCAACCTAATACATGTAAATGAAACTATTTCTTTTCTTTTTTGTAAAGATTTTTATTTATTTATTTTTGCATAGAAGAACTGGGGTGTAGGCCAGAGCTACAGGGAGTGAGAGGATTCACCAGAGACAGAGTGGGGAACAGAACAGGTGGATCTACTGAAGTAAACAGCTGAGGGGAGCAGCGAGAGACGGGAGAGGTCTGCTGTGCCATGTGGGAAGCTCCCTGGCTGAGGATTGAACTCAGGCTGTCATGATGGGCCTTCTCAGTGGTAGCGCTGAGACTTAACCCCTGAGACTTAAGCCCTAAGCCACCATGGAGGCCCTAATGAAACTCTTTCTGATGAGCTACTTGTGGAACTCATTTTGATTGAGTTGATCTTTGAATGGCTTGTAAGAAATTTATTTGTGTTCTAGCTATGTTACCATTATTATTTTTAATCAACCATTTTGTTGTTTTGTTCTTGAGAAAATATAACCTTCCTTCTCTCTAAGTCACCTTATGCAAAAATCAGGTCAACCACCTTTCTTTTCTCCTCACATTTTTATATATCCATGTGTCTCAAAAGCTCATCCACAAAAAAATTGCATCTAATGAAGTCAGAGAGCCAGATGTGTAACACTCAACTTTTTCTGCTCAGGTGCCAGCAAAGCAAAGCAATTTGCACAGTGAAACAGCCACGGTCACCAACTATGTCTACTCTGGACACCACCTCCTTATAGTACACTTGGGCATTATCCTTCACCTTGAGCAACTGACTTAAACATGCATTGAAAGACAAAGGAACTGCCTGCCTGATCATCTATAAATATAATATATATGTGTGTGTGTGTATCTTAGTGTATAATGCATACAACTATGCATATACTTTTATGTATAAATTTTATAGCTAAATAGTTATATTGACATCCACAGAATATGTATGTGTGTATGTGTGTGTTTGTATATGTGTGTGTATGTGTATGTGTATATATGTGTGTAGACACACATACATACACACACACACACACATACACACACACCTGTCATATACATATCACTTTGAAATTTGCCACTTTGTTACAGAGCCCATGTGGAAGTATTCTCATGGGGAATCAATTCATTATGAAAAACAAGATCCCAAATGACACTAGGGCAAACACCAGAAGACAAATCAGAGAGGAAGAGTGAGATGAAAACTCAAGGGCTTAACGAATCACAGCAGTGAGAGATTCTTTTCTCAATTTGCTGATGGTCTGTTTCTCCAGATTAATAGTAATCCAATACCATATGTTCGTTCAACCCCTGCAGCTTTTATGCGTGCCTCTTTCAGTCTCAGGCTGCTAGGTCAGCGACTTCAGCAGCTCTTGGCAGTGTTTTGATTTTTCACAAGAATTGTTACAGTAACTCCGCATCTAACTGACTTTCTTAGATAAACTTTAAAGCTAAGTGCTTTTATCTCTTCACTAGGGTATCAGACTGTAAAGAAGCCAACAACATTCATGCATATTTATATTTATTCAGATAAATGATTAGGGTTTATAAATCCATCCTGACAGTTTACAGAGAAGTTTGAAAAACTGTCAATCCAATATGATACTTGGATTTATGTGTCCAACTTGAATTTTTAACATTTTCACTGATAATGTTTACTTGAATATTTAGGTAGTATTTCAACTAAAGTGGATCTCAACTACTTAAAAATATACCATCCTCATTCTAAGACTTTTCATAGAAACAGTGTTGTGTGTTTTGGGGAGGAATTATCACACCCAAATAAACAAATGACAAAATAAGTGGGGGGGAGGGGAAGGTCTTAATTAATGAAAAATGTGCCCAACTCTTAATACAGGGGTCAGCCAGGTGGGGCTGCCGGGGTCATCCTGAAAGCACTCAGCTCAGAGGTCCCCGAAAGGCAAAAGTCGTTCCATTTATTTTAAAGATTTATTTATTTATGCATACAAGAGTTGGGGTGTAGGCCAGAGGTGTGGGGTGGTGAGAGGAGGTGTGGGGAGGTGGCGATTTGCCAGAGACAGAGTGGGGAGCAGAACAGGCAGATCTACTGAAGTTCACTGCCGAGGGGAGCAGCGGGCGAGGCAGGAGAGGTCTGCTGCGCCATGTGGGAATCTCCCCGGCCGGGCATCGAACTGGTGCTGCAGCTGCCGACAGCTCCACAGCACTGAGCTTAATCCATTGCGCCACCAGGGAGGCCCAAAATATGTTCCATTTTACAAAGAAAAATGATTTTCTGATTGGCTCAGATTTTTCTAATCATTGAGGAAATCTCTGCATCGCAGTCACTGTTTTGAATTCTGTTATTGGAATCTTAGGAAAGGGAGTGGGGGTGCAGGGGCAGGAGGGCCCTGGCTTCACTGTTTTCAAGGAATATTTACCTCTACCTTAGGAGAGGAGACTGGCTTAGAAAAACAGATACTCTCCGGGACAGTTTTTGCCAAGTCCTGGGGTTTAAAAATACTGCTCGGAAAAGTCTACTTCTTATATTATCTCTAATAATTCATTTAGGGAAAATGACCTTGTTGTGCAACTCTGTTTGGAACTGTTAATTAAAATTAACGAGGATCTTGCTGTTTTGCACTGGCTTGTTTCTTCGATCAAGCTAGTTTAATCTGGACTGGCCTGACGTCCTGCCTGGACAGGTTTGACTTTCTGCCAAGAAGCCAGCAATAGTCTGGAGAAGGTTAAAACACTGAGTTGGCAAGTGGCAGGGTTCTGGAAGTTGAATTTGGGGCATGAACCGCGGAAAAGGCAGCTTGACGCCCAGAGGTAGAAGTGGCAAAATTCTAAGTTAGTAATGTTGAGCAAAGCCACAACTTCTGTAAAAGGAAGATTTATGCTGTTTTCAATTAAAAACTGCAAAGACATTCAGAAAATTCCAGTAATTTGTTAGACGTGCCCCTGAAAAACATTGAGACACAACTCTTAAATATTCAGTGCCAGAGATCTGTATTAAACATCCTTTTTCAATTTGCCTATCTACATTTTAAAATTGTAATAGTAATAAACTTAGATTTCTATAAGACCCCCACATTTTGGTTTTGGGGGGTGGAGAGTGTTTTACTTTTAAAGTTTCTTTTAAGAAGCACTTTAAAAACCTTCTGGATTGCCTAAAAACTTACAAATGATACTTAACTCCTTGTTGATAGAAGTGTTAAAATGAGACAGTGTTAAACTAGCAGTTAGAGGGGACTATAGCAGGATTTAAATATCAGAGAGAAGCGGTTCTCTTCAAATCAACACACACTGCTTCTCGTGGTCATTGACACAAGGTTCTACTGTTCTGTTGATATTTATGTGATATGTAAACTTAGGAAACAGAAGTGTTCACAACTTCCTTACTGTTTAGATGCACATTTTTAAAAACATGTCTTCCTTTCCTTATATTATTTCTGTTCAGTCCCTCTGTGCAAAGACTTGTAATAAAATAAGAGGAATAGTGTTAAGAGGTCAACTTTCCCCAAAATGATCTACAGAGTCAACAAAATTCTAATCGTCAAGATAATTCTAAAATGTAAATGAAAAGACAAGACAGCATTCAAATAGCAAAAAAAAAAAAAAAAGTTTTTTAAAAATAATGTTGAAAGGATAAGACTTACTGAAAGGAAATACCTTATTTCCTGACATTCTATGAAGCTTCAGTACTCAGCACAGCGAGGTATTGGAGAAATGATAGATGTTTACATTAGTGGAACACAATATATAGTCCAGAAATAGATCTGTACGATTATGGTCAATAGATTTCGGATAAAGGTGTGTAACAGGTCAATGGCAAAGGGATTATCTTTTTAACCAAGAGTTCGGGAACAACTAGCCATCCACAGATAGAAAGAATATTTTGATCTATGACTTGTACTCCATATATACAAAAATTAACTCAAAATGGGTCATATACCTAAATGTAAAACCTAAAATCACAAGCTTTAGAAAAAAACAGCAGAAAATCTTTGTGACCTGAAGTTGGTGAAAGATTTTTTAGGCATGACATCAAAAGCATAAGCCATATTAAGAAAAAAAAAATGACAAATTGGATTCCATAAAAATTAAGAACTACTTTTCAAAAGAAATTAAAGAAATGAAAGGACTAGCCACATACTGGTTGAAAATACTTGCAGTACACGTATCTGATCAAAAAACCAAAAAACACCTGTATGCCAGTATGTACATAATATTAAAAAGAGGCCTCTCAAATTTAATGATAAGGCAAACAACCCAATAAAACAAAAGGGGAAAAAATGCAAACCGATACTTCACCAGTGAAAATACCAGTCACAAAAAAAGATGTTCAACATCATTTGATACTAGGGAAATGCACTAAAACCACAATGATATACCACTAAACACCTATTATGATGGTAAAACTTTTATTTTAATTTACTGTATTCTGCAGAGAGTGTAGAGCAATTAAGTATGAGAATAAAACAAGTAAAGTTAGTTTCTAGAATAGTTTGGCAATTTCTTGAAAAAATTAAACACTTACAATAAGAGCCAGTAATCTGATTCTTAGGTATTTACCCAAGTGAAATGGAAACCTATGTTCACACAAATACCTCTATGCAAATGTTTACAGCAGCTTTCTTTGTTACCACCCAAAACTGGAAATAACCCAAATGTCCCTCAGCTAAGGAATGGATTAATGTATGGTGCAGCCATACAAAGGACTACCACTCAGTAATTGAAAAGATTGAACTACTGACCTTGCCACAGTTTGGGTGACTCTCAAATGCACCAAGAGAAGCCAGACTCAAAGGTGGTAAATGGTCTCATTCTGTTACTATGATATTCATGCAAAGGCAAAATTATAAGGAAAACAGACAAATCAGAGGTTGCAAGAAATGGACAATGGGGAAGGAGACTTCAAGGGTGGCGGTGGAATATTGGCAGATGATAGAATTACTCTACCTACTGACTATGGTGGCGAGGGTGGCAGGTTTGTATGTGTTTGCCAAAACGTGCAGAATGCTTCACTTCAAAGAGTAAATGGTGGAAAAGTATGAAGAGGTATCACCAAAATATGCTATGAAGAGTGAAGGCAAAATTTAGAGTTATTGAGGGTGAAGTGGAGTAGACGTAGGGGTGTGGGCAAACCGTCCAGCTGAGATCTTGTCAGCCCTTTGTGATCGTAGGCATTTCATATATTGGTTTCTTAGGCAAGTTATCTAATCCCTCTAAGCTTCCATATCTTCTAGGAAATGCAGACACTTGCACCCACTCCATGGGGGGCTGTATGCATCACCCCCTGCCCCAAGACCACTCTTGTTTCAGCCACAGATGGGATGGACAGGTGTGTCTCAGCCTCCTGACAGCCTCCCATCTCAGCTCTGCCTCTGACTTGTCTGCATTCTTCCCCAGGTCCTGGGAACACTGCTGGGTCCTCTGAAAGTGCAGCAGCCCATGAATGTGGAGAGGGAAGACCCCTGAAACAAGCCCCACCAAATGGTAGGTAGCAGCCAGCTTCTTGCTTCGGAAACATCGTGGAGTCTCCAGGCCTTTTGCACACAGCAGACCAGATGTCCGTCCTCTTCCCTAAGATACTCGCTGCTCCCTTCTTCAAATAAAGTGTCCATGCCCACGCCCCAACTCAAGGTTTGCTGTCAAGAAAACCCAAATCTAGACAAGAGCTATTATTAGAAAGTTGCCTTTTAAAATCTGATCCAGTGACTTAATGAAATGCCCATTCCTCATCTCCCGACCAGAGAGCCACCCTTTTAGTAAATTCATATTAGTCGGTATTTGCAGCTAGCTAAGGACTGGCTTCTGGAGTATCGCACTCTGCGATCTCACACAGCTGCGGAGTGCAGAATTTACAGATGCTGCCCTTAACTTTGTAGCCTACTCCTTTTGGGGTTCCTCCCTGCTTTGCAACCTCTGCTTTAAAATGGGTGACACCCGTATTCTTACATCTCCAGTCCCCACTCCTTCCATCACATGCCAAGTTGCTCCCCATTCACAGCACCAGTGCATGGCTGAGTTACACTCAAACAGACTAGGTTCAGGCTTTAGGGTCCCCCAGCACAGGCTTATCTTCCACACTTACAGGAAGCTTTTACTCTCCATACAAAAGAAGAACATAGGGAGAACTTGAGTAGGAAATGGTTGAAAGGATGAAACAGCAGCTATACTCCGCCCATCCCAAGGTATTAATGCTTTAAGTTTCTCCAAACATCCCCTTTTGCTATTCTGCAACACCACCCCCCATCATAGTTGGGGAAACAGCTCATAGCTGTTTGCAGAAGCTACTTATACTATAAAAGAAAACTGAACCCAAGACTGTGTAGCAAATAAGCCCCATTGTAATGAGATTTAACAAACACAAAGGCAGCCTTGAAATATTGTTGTATCCTTTAAAATGAAATTATTATCTATATATGGCACTCCACATCTGGTTATGATTCTGGCTGTGCTTTAGATGGTTTTATAGCTTATCCCAGTGCTGCCTAAGAGAACTAAAGAAATGTTCTTCATCTCCACTGGCCATTGAACACTTGAAATGCGGCTAGTGCAACTGAGGACCTGAACTTTGGATTTTATTTAATTTTAATTAATTTCTATTTAAATAGCCACACTTGGCTACTCTAATACTGTGTTGAACAGCCTGTAGTCTCGTCACCACTTATCATAGCAGTTAAAACTGTAACTCCTAAGAGGACTCATTTTTTTTTTATTTTCATAATGGGTTGCAATTGGCAGGATAGGACAGGGGAGGCGCACTGGTACTTGAACTTGAATCCCTTCGAGTGTAATTATTAGTCTATAAAATACTTGCATGCTTTTAAATGTATTGATATCACAAGAGTCATTAACAAGCCATACGTCCTTTAAATAAGGTTTCGGGAACATGGACAGAGGCTAAGAGCTCTTGAACAGGAAGACTTTCCTCAAAAACTGAGTATATAGTTCAACAGGGGTCTCCACAGACTCTCTTGCTATGCTAGCAAGAATAGTTTTAAGCAGATTATTAAATAAATCTCAGCCTCTCACATTGTCTGGTCTCCCTAGCTTGTTGACATAAAGAATGCCCAGTAGTGCCATGTCCTGCTCTTTTATCTATCGCCCTTATCATTGTTGAAAGCCTGAAGTAGACATGATATTTTTCTAGACAAAATAGCCTTTAGAAACTATCAGAATGCAGGCAACTGACAGCGCCAAGTAGTTTGTTGTGATCAATAAAAATATGGTCTAAAATCCCCCCGGTGCACTAGGCTGCACTCTCAACTGTCAAGTAACTTTGAAATTGCAACTCACTCAACTTCACTCGGCCTCTCTGCGCATTCTCAGCAATGGGAGATGTGATGGAAGGCACCTTCCTTCTGGAATCTCTTTCCTCCCTGGCTTTCCGCTAGGTTGTGCTTTCTTTGCTTTCCCCTCCCTCCCTGATCTTATTCTGTTTTTGGTTTTCTTTCTCCACCCACATTACTCAGGTTTCCCCCGTAGCCTTCCCCGCTCTCTATGTCTTCAAAACAAAATTTCTCCATCTCTCCCATTGAGCTCTATGCTTGAGGCTGATGACTCCCCAAACCTAGCTCCTCCCATCAATTTCAGATTGTGTTCTACTGCCCCCACACTCTTCTGCCCCTGGTGAACATTCCTTGACCCGGACTCCTCACCTGTACCCCATAAAGAGGTCTGGCCACTGACAGTCGATAAGACCAAGGAGATCACAGCCACCATGGTTTCCTCTGCTCCCCTCTAACAGCCAGCGAAGAAGACATATCCTCTTTTCATTTCGTCACTTGTCTGTATCAGTCTCTACACAAATGCAGTCTCTTCGTTGGTTTCTCTAGTTACTTTTACTCCCTTCAGCACAACTTGCTCTGCCATCACATACATCTTCTAAAATGATTATATTCATATCACTTCCCTTCCTCAAAAATTTCAGTGGGTCCCCTTGATTTACCTTGTATCAAAGCTAAACCCCTTTGTTTTGCCCTCAAGAGACTTAACTTCGACCACACCTCCTACCATCACGTCCTTCCCGAAAGGAATTCTGTTCCTCCATGCAGTGTGCAGTTCCCACTCCTCTCTAAGCCCCTGCCCCCAAATACCTTCACCCCTGCTGTTCATCCAACTCTGAGCCCTTTCAGATCTGACCTCTATCTGCCTTTTCAGTGTGACCCTTCAAATGTAAGTCTTTGTATTTTCAAAATATTTCAAAGATTGCCCATATCACACAACTATCATTTCTGGTTAGTTGACCATGTGGGGTGTACGTGTGTGTATGTCTGTGTGTGAAAGTCAAAATACGTATAAAGCACTTAGAGTACTTACTCAGATAGGATAAGTGCTCAATAACTATTAGCAATTCTCAATATGATTATTTTTATTATTAATACAGCAATATTATTATCAGAGCAATGATCTACCAAAGTATTCTAGAGAGCCTAATATAGAGTCTTGAAATTAGTATGTGTTCACTAAACACAAATCTTATCAAGTGATTTTCATGCATGGATGCTTTGGAAAGCAATTCATGGAATCACAGAGAGAAGTGAGTGATGGAAGGGGCTTAACTAATTATTATGAATGTGGAAAATAGATTTTGCATTGAAAATTCTTTTCTGAAAATTTTTATCCAGTTTGTATATACATCCAAATTATAATATATTTAATCTCTTCTCAGGGATAACAGCCCTCCTCCCACCCATCTGTCATGTCAGTTTGCACTGAACAAATGCTAATTTACCTTTTTGCTATACCGTTTGACAATTTTTGGTTTCAGATATCACACGCAAGGTTGCACATCAGTGAATCAAATTTGAATCCATATTGTCAAGTTCATATTTAGAATGAAATTATGTTGCATCTTCACATAAACTCAAAAGTAAAGTTGTTTATCAAACTATTGTATGCATGTTATGTGAATGCTAAAAGAAAAAGCAAGGCAAGGAAAGACATTATTATTTTATTGCCTATGAAATTACTGAACCAACTCACTTGATTTATGGAAGAAGGTTTAAGCAGC
Organism: Scalopus aquaticus; assembly: GCA_004024925.1. NCBI lineage: Eukaryota > Metazoa > Chordata > Mammalia > Eulipotyphla > Talpidae > Scalopus > Scalopus aquaticus. Next base: position 21,109 of record PVIJ01004140.1, on the reverse strand, counting down.
TTTGGTTGAACTTTTGCAATGCGACTTCTGGATGCCCATTCCATTAATTCATTAAATAAAAAGAGCATTCTTTTCATTCTAATTATTTTAGCTACTCATGTTAAATATGCTAAAAGCTAAACACAAGCAATAATATTCCTGTCATTTTTTTGACTGCCAACTCCTCAGAAATAATTAACCTATATTGAAAGAAGTAATTCCTCACTCAAAATGATTTTTACCAATGCAAAGAAAGCAGCGTGCAATAAAAATTCATATAACCTAGTCATTCAGTACTAAAATAGAACTGAAAAAGCATTAGCAGCAATTTAGTTCAATACAAAGGAGAAAATTGCCTGTGTTTACTTTAATTTCATAGGAAAAATATATATTTTAGATTTATCATATTCTTAAGATTTTTTTTTTTAATTTAGAGAGGCTATTTTATTGTTGGGGGAGTATGCAGAAATTTTTTTTTAATTTTTGAATAAAAAATATCCAATTTGAATATACTTGAATAAAAAATATTGACGTGATCTCTAACCTTCAAAGTCAACAATTGAGACAGAGATACAAGAACACTGCTGAAAAGGAAAAGATTCAAATGGGAGTTATGTAAAGTGCGACGGTGATAGAGGGCGCCAAGTTTTCTGGACACTGAGAATGAATAGCTCATTCTAAGAACACCCTCAGTCCCTGATGAGAGAGAGGGAGAGAGAAAGGGGGCAGCGGGCAGGGGGTGGGGGGTAGGGGGCAGGGGGGAGAGGGAGGGGAGAGTGAGGGACAGGGAGCGTGAGGGAGCGGGAGAGTGAGCTCAAGGGCGAGCGCATGGGCGCGCGAGGGCAAGAGAAGGAAGGAAAGAAAAAAAGCTACAATTAAAATGATTCTCCCTATATGGCATCTTGATGCAAAAACCAAGGTGGTTTTTGCATGAATTTTCCCAGTCACCTAATGTTTTGTATCACCAAGTGACAATACTGCACACCTGCGGCTCTCTGCATGAGCCTGGTAATGGACATAATACTAAACCCAATGAAACCAGCAGTGCATTACCTATGTGTGATGGGAGATTTCTCTCCTTTCATGTATTATGTGCAAAACCTAAATCTGTTCCTCCACCTGCAATACATCTTTTCTCTTATCTCCATAATTCAGAAGTTTCCACCCTCTCTCAAATTCATTTTCCTTCGAGTATAATCACTGTTTTTTTCTCACAAGGGTGAAATCCAGAGGACTTGGCTATGGTGGAGGACGAGGGGTAGCTTGGTGGTGGGTGTGCTAAGGAGAGTGCACCTGAAGGAGGAGATCCAATACTTCCAAACTCTCACAATGTTGTAAAGTAATGGTACCACAATAAAAAATTATTTAAGAAAAAGAATTTATGGTAGCATAAATTTTAAAGAGTATGTATATCTTTTTAAGTGAATGAGGGTTAGTAATTGGTACTGTTATTTTTTTCTGTTAGACACTTATAAAGTTGTGTAGGTTTGGAATGGTCTGCCCCAGTTCTTGTTCCACTAAACTTCATTATTGTTTAGAGATGGTTTTGCAAATCATGAGAATTTTCAGAAAAGTATGTATCATACTGCAGTAGAAGAAACATCTATATTGTTTTAGAAATTCTCAATGCAATATTTCTCCCTTACCATAAAAACTGTATTGCTTATGTTCAAGTTTTTAATTCATCATGCAAATTTGCTTCAAAATCCTCTGAAGGCATATCAGCATTCCTACAGCAACCGCGAAAACATAACTCAAAAAACAAGGAACAGAGGAATCTCTTAAGATATACGAAACACAGAAAACAAATAGCAAAATGGCAAGTGTAAAAACAGTATCGGTATTACATATGAACTATACATCTCATTTGAATTGCAGAGATTGTAAAACCAGATTAAAAAGATCAAGATCCATCTGGTAGAGGACTTGTATTCAGAATACATGACTTCTTACAACACATAAGGAAATAACTCGTATATGTAAAAAAAAATTTGTCAGATTAGTTAAGACAAGAAAGACTTTAATCAGCATTATAAATATATAGATATATTTGTGTATACACACACACACACACACACAGAAGGAGAGAGGGTTCAGAGCAACTGGGGGAATAAAAATATGGGACAAATGAAAGTAACTGATGAATCTGGATAAAGGGTATACGGGAGTTCCTTCTATTCTGTTAACATTTCTCTCTGTTTGAAGGTACATAAAATTTTTAAATTTAAAAAAAGTGAATAAAAAACTCCTTTGAAGGCATTTACACATTTTCTTTTCTTTTTCCCACAACCTGGTCTAGCCCTGGAGTGTGGAGAAACCTTCAACATTTGCACGTAAGTTATGAATAAATATATTTTGGTGCTGAACAGTGTTCATCAAAAGAGTGATTATCAATTTTTTTCAAAAATATTATTTGATATTAATTGTTTAAGTCATTAAGATTTTCTACCCTGCCAATAATCTGTGAGTTACAAAGTTCTACCCATCTAATTACAGCCTGTGACTCATCACTTCTATTTCATTGCACAAGACTTCTTTTCAAAGATAAAAGGGTTTTGTTCACCTGTCATCTTTCTCTTCATTGCTTCTCTTCTTTTCCCATGTTGGCCTCAGTCATGTGGACTTTGAGTTGCTAGTCACCTGCCTACTATCTTTCTGACATATTTTTGCAAGTATTTTTGGCATATCATTGTACTCCAGCCTGCCCTCTCTCTCACATAGATGCCATCCTTTAGCGCTTTCCCCTCCAGTGAACTCTTCCATCTGTCTAATAAGCAATTAATTCCCTTGACAAAGAAAAAAGGCATCTGTGGTAGGCTTTAATATATCAGTTTTGAATCCAGCAAGACAATACATTGGTTCAATTCAAGTGGTACTCCTTTAGCTGTTTTATTCTTTTTATTTTATTTTGGGTTGGGTTGGTTTTCCAGACCAACAGATTATTTTTTTAAGTTGGAGGAGTAGAATGTGGAAGTTAAGAATGTGAACTCTAGATCCAAGCATTAACTTCACCTCCTAATCCATTATTTTGATTCACTATGTAGTCAAGTTATTTAACCTCCCTCGTTCTCAGTTTTCCTCATATAGTTGTGTGTCTATTTAAATGGGTCTGTAAATATGGAATGCTTATAACATTGCCTAGAACAAGGTGAGATTAAGTAAATCTATGTTGAAATCACTGTAACTATTGAATTTGTATGTTATGATTTTTTATACCATGTCATTTCTCAGAAATGTTATGTATTTGAGGATATCTTGAGGTATGAATTATACTTTGGAATTTCATATACCAAGATGTGGCAAATCACAGTTAATGTCTTCAAACACACATGCATGCACACATGTGATTTCCTGATGTGTGTCACACAAGAGAGTTTTCAAATCTTGACAGTTTGATTAGGACCTCAATGTACTTGACTCTTGGTAAACTGGGATCTCACAACCTCTTTTGATTCTTCTGAAACAATCATTGAATAATATGTAATATGGGGAAATAGGAATTTGAATTATACTCTGTAAGAGATTGATATGAAACAAGACATTTCATTAAATCAGTTATGAACTGATAAAATAATAGCTCCTATCCCATGCTGAACATACGGAATATGTGTATCCTATGCTGAACACAAGTTGCTGAGGGTACAAAGTTGAACAAAAAAAAATAATCTTATTGTTTCCATGTTTATAATCCTTTAAAGAAAACAATGTGGTATAAGAGCTGAAAAATGAATAATATATGATCTCACATGGCAAGGGCAGGAGCATGGAATTTGGGCGGTCAGGTAATACTTCTTCCAAAAAAGCTATCAAAATTAGAGACAAAGAGTTGAGCAGGAATTAGTCAGTAAAAGTATGGGTGAGAAGTTTTCAAAGCAAAGGAACACTATATGTGAAAAACTGTTGTATCTATGATAGACCACAAGGACATGGTTGTAATTGTCCTCCCTATACTAGTCTATCCCTCCACTAAAATGAGGGCACAAATTTGTCTGGCTAATGCAGTGCTATCAATACATCTATTGGAAAAGTGCATATACAGAGATATAGTAGGAGCTCTATAAATATTTGTAGAATGAATGCATACATTTTAACATAGTTCCTTATTTTTCTGCATACGACTTCCAACCAGGAACTCAATTTTGTTTAATCTGATGATTCATCTTCAGGATTTGCAGCAATATCATTGATGTCTATCAGAGATAGACTGCACAGATAATAGTGTCTATATCATTGTGTCCATGTGAAAATCTATGGCTTATTCTTCAGTGTTATTATGGGACAAAAAGATAATGAATATTAAGAAAAATGATTAATACATCTTATCTTTCCTTGAGCTTTATGAACTGCTATTAAGACTCGACTGTACAGATAAGGGTGTGGGTGTGTGCAGATGCTTGTATACTAGTAGTTAGTGTAGTTTTTCAAATGTCTTCCCATTCTAGTAATAGAAAAAGTAGGAAAGAGGAACCCTCAAAGTCTTAAATACTGCTCAGGAAAAAAAAATTGCATGTAATTTTGTCTTAAAATGGAATAATTTCAACTCTAGGTTTAAGACAAAAAGTTTGCCAGGGTTCCTAAGGGAATTTTAAAGTTTTTGATGAAACAGAGTAAAATATTGAAGTAAAACTAACAAATGTGGAAAAGGTAGATGTTCTTTGTTGTAGGAATCAGTAACTGTGATACAAGCACGGGGGGAATTGTGAACCATAAGCTTTTATTCTGGCATCTTTCCACCTTTGAATTCAGAAATGTTTACCTACTCACTGCCCAGCAGATCCTCCATCTCAACCCCACTTAAGGTTGGTCCTCTCTGGCAATATTCTAAGCTCTCATTTTCTCTATCCTATTATCTCTCAAAAGCTCAGGTTGATTGGAGACTTCATTTCTGTGTATTTGAGTTATTCATGAAAAGGAGTCTGACTCAATAAAGAGCAGAGATGAAAGCCAAGTTCAACTGTTCAACTGTCTGAGCTTGGGTTCCTCATAAGTTATGATAATGTGCTTTTTTTAAAAGGCCTCTAAGATTAGGACTAAGACAAGGATGCCAATTCTTACTTATCTCCCTTACTTAACAGGTATTGGAAGTGCTAACCAAAGCAATTAGGTAAGAAAACGTAATATAAGGCATCCAAACTAGAAAGAAATAGAACTGTCACTGTTTGCAGGAGACATAATATCATATATAGAAAACTCAAAAAAATTTACAAAAAACTCAGTAAAATCACAGTGTATAAAATCAATATTAAAAATCTGTTACATGTCTATACACTAATAATGAACTAAAAGTGAAAGAGAAATTAAGAAAACAACTCCATTTACAATTGCATCAGATACCTAGAAATAATTTAACCAAGGAGATTAAAGAACCATAGACTGAAAACTATATTGATGAAAGAAATTGAAGAAGACAAAAATAAATGAAAATATATTCTGTGTTCATGGATTGGAAAAATTAACATTGTTAACTTGTGCATACTACCCCAAAGCAATCTACAGATTGAATACAATTGCTATCAAAATTCCATGGCTATTTTGCACAAAAATAGAAAAGCCACCTAAAATTGATATGGAATTACAAAAGACCCCAAATAGCTAAAGAAATTCTGAGAAAGAAGAACAAATCAGGAGGCATCACACTCCTTATTTCAAACTACATTACAAACCTATAATAATAAAAACAGTATGGTTTCGACAGAAAAATAGACATAGAAAAATCAATAGAATAGAACAGAAATAAACTCACATATATAATCTCAAATAATTTATGACAAAGGAATCAAGAACATACCCAAGGAAAAAGACAGTCTTTTCAGTAAATAGTTTTGGAAAAATTGGACAACCTCTTGCAAAAGAATGAAACTGGACCACTCTCTGACAACTTACACAATTATTAATAACTTGAAAGTAATACCTGAAACTCTAAAACTCCTGAAGAAAATATAGGAGATAAGTTCTTTGGCATTGACTTTGGTAATGATTTTTCTGAACATGATTCAAAAAGCAAAGTTAAGCAAATGGGGTTACATCAAATTAAAATCCTTCCGCATAACAAAGAAAATCATCACAAAAATAAAAATGCAAGTTTGAATGGGAAAAATATTTACAAGTTAGTTATTTGGTAATGGAATAATGTCCAAAATATATAAAAACATTTAAAAGTCAGTATCAAAAAATCCAATTAAAAATGAGCAGATTATCTGAATAGACATTTTCTTAAGACATGTAACTATATGACATACATATATATGAATGTGTGTGTGTTTATAGGTACTCATATACACATAGTGAAATACTAGTTTGGCCATAAAAAAAGAAAGCATACTTGCCATTTGGGACAACATGGATAAACCTTGAGCATATTATGCTAAGTAAAACAAAGAAAAGTACTGTTGGGGCCTCCCTGGTGGCACAGTGGGTTAAGACTCAGCACTATGAAGCTATCTGCAGCCACTGCAGCATGAGTTCAATCCCCGGCCAGGGAATTTCCCACATAGCACAGCAGACCTCTCCTGCCTTGCTCACTGCTCCCTTCAGCAGTGTATTTCAGTAGATCTGCCTGTTCTGCTCCTTACTCTGTCTCTGGTGAATCCTCTCACCACCCCACACCTCTGGCCTACACTCTAGTTCTTCTATGCATAAATAAATAAATATTTAAAAGAAAGAAAAGTACTATATGATCTCACTCATGTGGAATCTATAAAGCAAACAAACAAAAAACTAAGTTCAAAGATAGATATACAGGTTAGTGAATGCCAGAGGTGGGGGGTAACTGGAATGCAAAATGAGTTAAGGAGGTCAAGAGGTACAGACTTTCAGTTATAAAATAAATGTCATGGGGATAAAATGTATATCATAGTGACTAAATAATGTAATACTAAATTGCATATTTGAAAATTGCTAAGAAAGTAGATCTTAAAAGTTGTAATCACAAGAAAAAAATTCTAACTATGCATGATAGAAGTTAACTAGACTTAATGTGGTGATCATTTTACAGTTTACACAAATCACTATGTTGTAAGCCTGAAACTAACATTATGTATCAATCAAAAAATTATTTGTTTCCAAATGGCATTTTGCTATCTGTGAAGATTCAGACATTCTTATTGCCTTGATAGGTTTTGGTTTTTTATTTTGTTTTACCAACCTGGGTGCCGTCATCCACAGAGCAGATCAGGAGATATTACAAAAAATATCAGCATGAATACTCCAGCCTCACACTCTAATGTCACACATCAGTGTCAATTAAGAACTATAATCAATTATATCTGTTTGAAAATATAGTATTCCCTGGAGTCATGGAAAATACCACATTGAACCAACATGGTGCACCACAAGTTCTTAAACTTAAAGTTTCTGAAACACGGCAGCTCTCCTTCCCACCTCTAACTAGGCAGGGCCTCTATTTCCTTTCTCCTTTTCCTAATGAAGATGTCCTTTAAAAAGAAGTAAAAAAATATCTATCTATCTATCTATCTATCTATCTATCTATCTATCTAATGTATATTAAAATTTATATGTGTTTGTGTGTGTGTGTATAAAGTTTCTGAGACAACTCAGAATGGTACAGCCTGACAGTTGCATATCACAACTCCTAGTGCACCTCCTGTATTAACTTGAACATTTCCTGTGCAAAATAAACCATTAAGGTAAAAGCAAGGGTAGATCTAGGAAGCCATGGACATTTCAAAAGCAAGATAAAATCCTACAATTATTAAAACTAGCAGAGCATGGTTCCCTGCTTTTTCCCGAGACTTGACCATAAACCATAAACACAGAATTAACAAAAATCCATTTTAGAATGTTACTCTTTCAGAAGGCAGCGGAGATACCAAAAATGCCCATTGACCAACTGTAGATAGACAAATGGAGAGTGGAATAATATTCATCAATATGAAGGAGTAATGTGTGATACCTGCCACAGCCTGGATGAACCTTGAAAACATTTTGCTGGTGGAAAGAAGCCAGACATAAAAGACCACATATTGTGTGATCCCGTTTACACAATATGTCTAGATCCATAGAGACAGAAAGTAGATCAGTGGTTGCCTAGGGCTGGAGTGGGTGATGCATAGGGAGTGATAGCAGAAGGTTTCTTTTGGTGGTGATGAAAAGGGTCTAAAATTAGATTGTGGTGACACTTGCACAACTCTGATTACATTAAATTGTACACTTTAAATGGGCGGATTGTATGGTACGTGAATTATATGTCAATATTATTTCAAAACTCAAGGCACTAACCTAAAGGCAAAACTTTACCTCCCCATAAATAGCAAAAAGTTTCTCAGTTTTTGAGTGGTGATCTGCTGCAAACCCTGAAAAAAATGAAGATTTGCAAGGCAAAGGGGAATCCTTAGCAAAACTTTAACAGCAGAGAACTCAAGATGGAGGCACTTACTCAATTCTATTATCTGTGTTTAAACAAATGATTCCAGTAACTAGGAAATAGTTCTTGGTGCCTGAGTAGGGCTGCCAAATAACATACAGAGACTCCATTAAATTTGACTTCTAGACAATGAATAGATTTTTTAGTATAAAGTCCCCAAATAGTACATGAATATTAACTAATACAAAAATAATACTTCTCTGAGGACATAGTTATGTTAGCACTCTATTCATTGCCCGAAATTCAAATTTATGAGTGGCTGGTACTTTTTGTTGTTTTTACTATATCTGGCAACCTAAACTATGATCATTATTTTTTTTTAACAAAGCTTTCTTACAAAGAACCCAGAGCAGTTGAAGACAACTCCAGGATTGGTCTAATTAAGAATGGGAAAAAAATTATTCTGAGTTCTGTGTCACCCATTTATTTACTCAGTGCGTTATATGTGCAGCACTGGAGATACTACAGTGAGTAAGATGGACTCAGAGCTTAAAGTCTGGCAAAGAAACGACAGACAAGTGAAACATATTAACAGTGAAGTATAATAAAGGATGGAATCAACCAGAAGATAGCACATGAAGAGGAAAAGTCAGAAGAGATGGGCAAACTCCCGGAGATGAAAAAGAACATTGTTAGCTCAAAGAGTAAAGATGTTCCATATGGAAAAATAAATACAAGGACAGGTGGAGAAGAGATTGTTTAAAAGAGATACAAAGAGATCAGACAATGGGGAGGGGTTCTCATGAATAAATTTCATTTTTAAAGCAGTTTCAGATTCACAGCAATACTGAGCAGAAAGTAGAGTCCCTGTATAGCCCTGTCCTTGCAAATGCACACCTTCCCCCACTTCCAGCATCTGGCACCAGAGGGGTAGGTTTGTTACAATGGATGGGCTTACATAGACACATCATTATTACCCAAATGCCACAGTTTGCATTAAGGTTCAATTTTGGTGATTTGCATTCTGTGCATTTTATCAAATATATAATGACATGAAAGAATCACACAGAATAACTTCCCTGCCCTAAAACCCTCTGCTTTCTTCCTGCCCCCACCAATCCCTGTAACCAAGATCTTTTTTACTGTCTCCATAGCTTTGCCTTTTACAGAATGTCATGTAGTTGAAAACCATACAGTAGTCAGGCTTTTCAGATTGGCTTCCTGCTTCCTTCATTTAGCAATATGCCAAAAATGTAAGGTTCCTCTTTTCATAGCTTGGTAGTTCATTTCTTTTAAGCAGGGAATAATGTCCCATTATCTAGATATAACATTGGGGGATTTTTAAGTCATCTTAGAAGTATTGATTTTTAAACAAAAAGAAACAGGATCACATTGCTTAAAAAAAATCACTCTGGTTGTAAATTGGTGAATAGACTAGAAGGAGACCAATTTGAAGGTTATTGTAGTAATTTGGAAGAAAAGTAATATAGCCGGGAACAGTATGTGAGTGACTGTGGAGGGAATAGGGAGTAATCAAGGTACAGAAGGCAGCCGAATCCTAAGACTTGGTGACTAATTAGTTGTGGCAATGAAGGAGTGGGAGTTAAGTGAGATTCTTGAGTTTCTGGTTTAGACTTTAACTACTCACTGAAATAATGAGTTCTGAGGAGGGAAGGGACAATCATGGAGAAATATACTAGGATTGTCTTGAGGCACACTGAACTTAGAGAGAGTGAACTCTCAGATGTAGATTTGGGAGACATCAACACAGAAAGGAAACTTGAAGGATAAGGATGATCAGAGAGAGAAGTCGAGGCTAATACTGAACCCCAAAGAACACCAACATTCAAAGTCCTTGCAGAGGGAGTGATGTTCATGAAAAACTAGAAATTGATGATTTCACATAAATAACATAAGAAAGTACCCATAGTGGGATGTGAATGAAGGCTTTTAAGACATTAAAAAAGTTTGTAATATTCTCTCTCGCCGAGAGAATTCAAGCTTAAATATTCATATTTAAATGAAATTATTATATATAATATATATTTATTCATTCACAAAACATGAATTTACACATGTTGAAATTAAAATGACTTCTTTCTAAAGTTTTCTGGTGAAAGTATTTAGGTCAGGTCATTGAAGTTAAATTTCTTCCAGTTTTCCTTAATTTTGGAAGTTGGATAATCTTTCACTAATGAGGATGCTTAGCAAAATTGACTATTCAAAACAATAAAATAAAAATTTCCACAGTCCCATTGGATTTAAAGACAAGTATATTGGTAAACTTGACAAGTGTAAGTAGACAGATGGATCAGAATACAGAATGAAATGAGTTGTAGACTAAATAGGAAGTGGGTCAGGAGGAAGGGAAAGGAGACAATGAATATACACAATCCTTTTTGAGAAATTTGGCTCTGAAGCCAAAGAGAGAATTAGTACAAGAACTGAACTGGAATGTGAGGTTAAAACATGGTACAGTCTTGCGTGTGTTTAAATGCTGATGGGAAGCTACTGAGATCTGCAGAAAGGTGAAATCTTGAGAGATGTGCCAGGTCAGGCCATAGAGAGAATGTATTCCTCCTGCTTTGTAAGAGAAAGAAGATAAAAAAGGGTATGGTTGCTAACAAGCTTATCAATTTCATGATAGGAAGAAAACAAAAAAATTGGGTTTGACAGTTTTACTTTCTTGTGAAATAGGAGGAAAAATAACTGCCTGAACATTAAGGGAAGAAAGGAACAGTCAGAAGTTCAAGTTGAATGGAGGAGAAATGTGTTGCTGGAAAGGATGAGGAACTGACTAGAAACCCATTTTGTCTGGGAAGAAAAGACAGTAGAGTAGAAAGTTAATGATAGAATAGTGACAGATAATCTCTCCTTCAAAGCAGAGTACTCCAAAATGAGAGTCCAGGAAAATCAATTACTTTCACCTAACTGTTTATGAATGCAGGGAATCAGGTTCAATTTGCTAATCATCTACAATTCCATTATCCATGGTGAGATGCTAGAAGCATTGATCTGAATAATCTAAAACAGCAGATATTCCAGAATGATTTAAATTAGGTTTTGAAAATCATAATTATTTACATTAAATTTACATTCCTAATTTGCTTCACTTAGGCAAATATTAAACCTTGTTTGAACTCTATGGGAAATATTCAGTAATATCAGAGGTAGAAGATGATTAGAGTTTAGAGAGAATCCAAATACAGACTTACAGTGACAAATAATAAAGAAAATTAATTTCCTCAATTGAGAAAAATTTCTAATAGAGCTCTTTTTTCAGTTGTTACATACTGTTAAAAATAAATGATCCCTAAATTGTCAGAAGCCTAGTAATTCCTATTCTTAACCTGATCCCCCTTTTACCCTAAGTTGAATCTTGTCTTAAACTCCAAGTGCATCCATTCCAGCATTCACCTAAAGTACCCTGCTCTGATAGTTCTACCATGTGTGTGCACTGGATGGAGATGTAGCCATGACTGGTGGTCAACTGTAATCAAATTACACTGCCCTCACATCTTTTATCCACTCATTCATTGATCAGTTCACTCAATCTCAGTAATCATTCAAGTATTGACCTTACTATGTGTCATGGACTAGGTTAATGGCTAACATCAGCACAGATCAGCAATAGAGATGACCCAGTTAAATCACCAATTGAAAATATGATATAGTGATTTATGATAGTTGAGTACTACAAGGGGAAGCAATGGACTATCCATGTTAGTCATTTTCTAAGGAAGATGGTCTTTGGTTCTTAAAGAATAAGAGTTAACCAGGAGGAAAGGAAAGGGACCAGGAAGGATAATAAAGACAGATCTCATGGTGAATTTAAGAATGTAGTTTCCCCTAATGGGGCACAGGAGACAGATCCTGGAACAATTCATATGCCAAGGGAAGTAATAGATCATATTCTGAAGGTTATGGCGATTTATTGATGAAAGCTGTCAAGTGACATGATAAGTCTCATATTTTAGAACAAATGCTCTAGAAGGATTAGAGGGATTTGGGGAAAACCTGAAAGCAGGGAAATGAGGTGAGGAGTCCAACTGAGGAACTGAAATCCAAAATTATTAAAGCATCAAAAACCACTGACTTGGTGATTGATGAGAAGGTAATGATGGGAGAGAAGGAAAAGCCTAAGTCAATTCTCTAGTTGTTGATTTAGATGTGGGATGAATTTTGGTAATGACATCCATTCACTTAGAGATCATAAGAGAAGCAACAAGTTTGGGTAGAAGGCAGTGAGTCCAGTTTCGATATTCTGAGCTTAGAAGGCCTTAGGAGATAGCTTTCTAGAGATAGAGTCAATTAATTATATAGGCCTCACTCAGGTCAAAGCTGGAGATACAGGCTGGGGATCATTATATAGATGAGCGTGGATGAAGGTCCAACTCATAGAAAGCAGAACAAAGAAAATAAGCCAAGAAAAGATAATTCAACAGAGTCCTGTGCACATCAAACCCGCTAAATCAGTAGGTGTCCTACTTCGGGGGCTGAAAGGGTGAAAAAAGGTCAAGTTCCACCTTTCTTTATCTTCATCCACTTGCCCTGATTTTTCCGCTCAAAATATTTTTTTCATTTTTTGAGGTATATTTCTTAATCTCCAGTTATTAAATATTATTTTTAAACCATTTTCTTAATTGATATTTGTACCCTTTTCAACTTCGAGAACCCGAGTCTACGTGCAGATCACAAATCCATATTCTGCTCATCAACATTCATTGACCAAGGAGGAAAGTCACCTTTGTAAGACGCTCTGGCAGTTTACAAATAATAAGTGGCTACAAATTCCTCCCATTCATACAAGAACACCTCTGGGCAGTGTGATTCTTGTGCAGAGGGAGAATCTTTAGTCCACTTTTTGAACTTTGGATTGTTTTTGTTGTGTTTTGTTTTTTGCTTGCTTTGGTCAAAAGGTCATCACACCATGATAGAGGCAGAGACTTGTCAGGGCGTGTACTTTGGGCCTCACCCACTTTTGCTGCTGGGAAACTTTCCACTACCATGTGAAGTAGACCAGGTTAACCTCCTGGAGAGCCACAGAGCATGTGGCACAAAAATGAGCCAGGCCTGCTGAAAGGCTCTAGACTCTCCAATCTGCCAACTGACGTGCATGCAAGTGAAATCCAACAAGACCATCCACTTTGGGTGAGTTGCCAGCTAGCTGCAAGGATGAGCAGAGCTGGCTTACAAAAGAAAAAGCACCCTGCTGAGCCGGAAAATTGTGAGCAAATAAAATGATGATTATTTTCAGAAACAAAGTTTTGGTGTGATTTGTTATGCAACAGTGGATAACTGACATTTGCCACCTTTTAGGCTTGCATAATAAATCATTTCACTTGTTTTAAATAAGTTCTAAATTTTAATCTCTGGTATAGAAGGAAAACCTCACAGCAGGGCAGGCAAATTTCGCCTCTGCTGTGACTTTAACCAGAAAGACATACTCCACAAAAGCATATTTTAAAGAGCAGAGACACATCTTAAATCATGACAATTTAAGTATCTTGAAATTTAATCATAGTTAATAGCCTGGATTAAGTCTGAGTTGAGACACAAGCAGCTCTAACAAGTTTCTACCCTGTAGCTACTCCTTCCCAAACTTCCTCATTGTCATGAAGACATATTATCAGAGTTTTTATCCAAATAACACAGTAAAACTTATGGCTGGTCTTTTTTTTTTTTTTTAATCCAATAGATGTTCTAAAAGCTATTTGAGAGAATGCCATGGACGTTTCTCAAAAAATTCAGGATGTCACTGTTTCCTAATAGATATGCACATTGCCACAAACATGTCACAAATTCTTTCAGAATGCCCATCTCACGAGATAAAACTAGTTTTCTTAAGATCATTATGGACAAATGTTATGAATTATTCATCTTTGTAACACCCATAATCCCTCCAGTTTAGGAGGTACTTGATACATATTTGTTGAATGAGCAAGTGAATGAATTATTGAGTGAGTGAATGATTAATGGTCCAATTGCATTGTTTCAGACTTTACTGTATGTGGTGGTTGTGCTTCAGGAGATGTGATTTGACCCATGATGTAACTGACTCGATATAATTAATGAGTCATTTCATAATAAGGTTCTACCAGTATTTTACTCATAAGTGAAACCATGCTAATGACTCTGAAAGAATCATCTGAACTAAGAGGTCCCTCTAAGTAAGTTAGATCTGCAGTTTCTACCCAGTATCTGTAAGGGCTTGTTTTCTCTTTTGAAAGGATAATTTCAGCCACTCTAACTTCTACCAGATTTACAAGTTGAGAAGTTATACATTCAAATATATAAAAATATATATTTATCTTTGTATTTAGAGATAACACTACCAGTGGCGATTGTTATCTGAGTGAACAGGTGTGGCAGCAAAAACCTTTGCCTGACCAACTGTTCCTTCCTCACTGTACACACATAAAGACTGTTCTCTGGTTGGCAGCTGTAGCCCCTATTTGCAGAGCCCCAGCTATTTGCAACTCCACCATTTAAGATCATTCTTTGCCCATTACCATGATGCATTAATAGCTATGCTTCTAACTGGTGCTCGGAAAGCTGTTCTGCCCACCAGCGCTGGGGATTCCAGAATTGCACTAAACCATATGCAGTTTTCCATTGACAAATCTTTATGGCTTCGTGCCGCTCACGCTGCTGTTGCTTGCCATCTTTCAGCTTAGCAAACAGCACCTATGTGCGTCGACTATTGTCTTACCCTCTTCACACCTGCCCGGGCTCAAAGCCTCACATTTCCACAGGAGTATATACACACTAGCTAAGTGTGTCTGGTGTGCCTATTTAAAGTTAAACATCACTCATAAGGGGAAAAGATGAACAAATGAACCTATTCAAGAAACAATTTATTCATTTACTTACTGATTATTGATGGAAGTAGGTGCACAGTTCTGGGTGCTGGGTAAATAGCAATGAACAGCGGCTACCACTGGAAGTGATTATCGCAATGTGCATTTCTCGTCCCACTTCAGCATAGAGATAGCATCTCTACTTTAATATCAAGTAAGCATCTGTTTCGTTACTTAATAAGTGAATGTTGATAACTCATCAGGATTCATGAAAACTTTAGTTTTATGCTGGAGTCAGTATACAGAGATACTGCTGTAGGTATAGATATAGACACGCTCCCTGTCTGTCAGTGAACCCGGGAGAATATACTAGACTTTTGATTGATTCCATGTTCCACGCCTGCTTTCTGGATCTCCTGGATCTCCATATTGCCTAGATAACAAAAATCCTAATGACTTTTAGTCAACATATTTATCTGGCTACGTTGCTTCCTCTCTGCAAGCTAGGATGTGATTTTGTTCTTCCCAGACTTAGATCCAGCCTATTGTTCTGTGTTTATTCTGCCAAGCTTTCCATCTGTTTTACTAGCACTTCTCCTCTGTGCCCCAGCTGTGCTCCAGGTGTGCTGGTATGGGCTCACGGCACGCATAGCACTCTTTACCTGCTTTCTGTGTCTATGGGCTCACGCATCTTGGAGGCTTATTTATTATCTGGTTATTTATTCCCAAGACTGTATTTTAGGAATCCTAAAGAAAGCTATGAAATGTTCCTACTACGAAATTTCTCTGACAAATCCAACCTTCCCAACTTCATACTTCTTACTAAGTGTAAACTCTCCCCTCGAAAGGTTTTATTGGTTATATTCCTAAATTTACATTCAAAAGGTTAGATATTTTATTATCCAAGTTTCATTTCCCTTTGGACTTTTGAAAGTACTATGCATTTCCCAGCCTTTGCCCACTATATAATCCAAGAGCAAGTTGGAGCAGAGGCAGGAGAGGGAAAGTGTGCTAAAGAATATTAATAAATAATAAATCATGGGCCTCCCTGGTGGCACAGCGGTTGAGCACTGCGCTGTGGAGCTGTTGGCAGCGTACTATGCGAGTTCGAAGCCCAGCCGGGGAGAATCCCACATGGTGCGGCAGACCTCTCCTGCCTCCCCCTCTGCTCCCCTCAGCAGCCGTATTTCTGATCTGCCTGTTCTGCTCCCCACTCTGTCTCTGGTGAACCCTCTTGCCGCCCCACACCTCTGGCCTGTAACCCAGCTTGTATGTATAAATAAATGAATCTTTAAAATAATAATAATAATAATAATAATAATAAATCATATACTTAGAACACTAGGAATTGAGAGGAGGTAAACTGCTTTGTATTGTGTCTGGATAGCAGAATTCTCATGAACATATTTGTTAAAAATTACCTGCCTATAATCTCTACCCCTGAAGAGCCAAACCATAGAGTAATCAATTTTGCCCCTCTTGTGTTCAGAGCAACAAGTTCCTATGAAAAGGAAAAGATTATCACCCTCCCCCAAGAATTCCTAAAATTGTAATGAAAAGACCAAATTATGAGATACATCGCCAACAACAAAATGGCGTTTCATACTGTTTCAGCAAAATCGCAAATATCATTATCATTAAAAAGATGACACCAATGGCTGATTGGATGGTGCCACTAACTAGCACTGGGGGAACGCCAAGCAAGGGGGCCTGAGTAGTCGGGGACTTCACTCGGAGCAGGCAGTCTCGAGAGAGGGACCATGTGTATGTAGTTGCTCCTGGCACTTGGGTTCTTTGGCATGAGGCAGGAATGTGCAGGAAAGTGACAGCTGGTAGGGGATGGGTGGACATTTGCCACACTTCCGTGGCTGTGTAGGAACTTTTGAACACACTTATGGGAAGGAGCCCTTGTACCTCCCTAAAGTAGAAGCTAGAAAAATCCTTCCCCAGCTTTTCTCGAAGGTAGGTATGGGCTCATGCCCTGGGCTTCTCCAGTGCATCTCTTAGAGACATGAATTTGGAATAAGGTGGAGTGAATGAGGAGTGCAAGTTAAACTAATGCTGCCAAATGGCCAAAGATAGTCAGTCTTCAGAGGACACCTTGACCTGCTCCTAACTCAGCCTCCCCCGCAATCCCCATAGCTTATACCCAGAAGCCAGCTCTCCAACAGAGTAGGGACACACAGCAACTTGGAGACTTTGTTTCTGGCTGCAAGGCACCAAGCGTGATTCTCTGGCCTTTCAGAGACTCATGCCCATGATAACAAAAAACCCTGTTATCATGTATTGTATTCTGCTTAGAATTGTGCAGATTGATTCTTTTGTCTGTAACTACAAACCTAAATTGCAGCCAGACTGGTGAGAGCAGAATATGTCTCTTGGGTCAGTATTCTTCTAGAAAGAAAGGGAGGGAGAGTAAGTTAGTAAAATCTACTAAGTTCAGAGCAAGTGCTAGAAAATCAGGGAGAAAAGCAATGGGGAAAGAATATAGAGAACATGGTAGATTTATTCATGGATGTTTGATGTTTGGTCTATGGTATTTTTTTTTAATTTTGTTTTCTAGTTTGTTGCTAGTATACTGTGACTAGTATAGACATGAAATTTATTTTTATAGTAATCCTAAATCTAGTGATTTTGCTAATTTCACTTATTAATTTGAATAGTTTACCGGCACATTTTTTAGGGTTTTATATGTTAACAATCATTTTGTGTGAATAATGACAGTTTCTTTCTTTAGTACTTTTGTGTCATTTTTGGTTTAATTTAATTGATTAATTTATTTATTTTGCTTTGCTTCACTAAGATCCCAAATAGTGTGAAATGGAAGTGGTAATAGCAAATATCTTTCTCTCCTATCTTAAGGAAGTACATGTTCATGACTAAATGTTTGCTGTGAGATTTTTTTGTACATGCTATTTGTCATACTGTGGAATTCCCTTCTATTCCACGTTTGGTAGAAAATGTTATACCATTAACAAGGATTGATTTTTTTTTTAGAAAATACTTTAAATGCATTGATTGAGATCATCTTATATTTTTTTTCTCCTTTACTCTGTAAACATGATGGATTGATTTTTGCACGTTAAACCACCTTCCAACTTGGTTATTTTTTTTTAACTTGGGTTTCCCCAACAGCAAACTCTGAGATAATGATTTGGTTGCAAGCATTGTATTAGGGAATTGAAGGAAACTTTGACAGTGGAGTGAAAGAGTGACATGAGAGAAGGAACCCAGCAAAAGATGAATTATCAATTCAGTGAGCACAGTGAGTGATGAGAACTTAAGTCCAGCAAGAAACTCCAGGAAGTGGTGAGGGCAATGCCTTGAGTTATCCTTCCTCAGAGAAGAAAACTGGACTATTTATAAACAAACCCTCACCCACCAATCATTCCTTGAGGACTCTTCCTAGAAAGTGTTAATTCTCTAGCATCTACAGCCTCCATGCATAGAGGCAGAGGTCTTCTGAGTTCCAAAGAAGCCCTCAGCCCGCCTACACACACACACACAGAAGGCTATGTCTGTGACACTTATAAAAGAGTCTCTTAACATATTATGGGATTCTTTTCAAAAATTCTGTGTTTGGGATATTTGCTTTTATATTCATGAGTGAGGTGACCTGTTGACACTTTTTGTTACAGTGATTGTTGGCAATTTCTTCCTTAAATATCTGGAGCATTGATTGAGTCTAGATATTGCTCTCTGAGATTTTAAACACAGGTTTCCATTTCTTAAATACAACTATTTAGATGTTGTCTTCTTACATTAGTTTTAATAGGTTAAGGTTTTAAGGTACTTGTTAACTCTACCTGAATTTTCAAATTTATTGTCATACAATTTTATATGTGATATACATATTTACACAAGATAATATCTTTTTCAACAGAACACTTGACATCTCTGGAATAGATAACTTCACTATCATTCAGACCCACCCCAAGATTAAATATTAGCCTTTTATTTCTATCATTTAAGAAAGCAAAGATCTGCTCCAAAGCAAATTTCTGCCTCCACAACTGAAAGCTACTAGTTACTCTTCACTGCAAAATTTATTGGAAACATAATTCCACTTCACCTGGCACTAATTACACAAGTTTTTTAAAGGCAAGAAGCCACTGGAGACTCAAGAGTGTAGCTCTGGATAAGATCAGAAGAAGAGGGTTAGATTTTGAACTATCAAAGTAGCCATGGTAGTTGAAGCCATTTGAAAAAGTCACATCCCAGAAAAATGTGGAGGTAAATAAGTGCCAAGTTTAAAGGGTGGAGGGGATGGAAAGAAATTTCCAGCAAAACTAAAATGAGAAAAGTAAGGGAGAGAAAGAGCGATGATGTCCAGCATGCAGTGAAGGGGCATTTTGAGGGGAAAGAATTGGTTGTCCAAGCCCAAGCCCAAGCCCAAGCCCAATCCCAATCCCATAGTGGCCCCAAAGAAGGATGACTAAGACCCTTTGTTCTCAAATGACATTCCAGAAAGTCATCGTAGTAAAGCAGTAAATGCTAGCAAGGTAATAAGTGGTCAGAGAATGTGCATGATAGGTTGTTTCACGGATTTCAAAGACATGCCCATACTGAATACCTACGGTGCCAGGCACGCAAAAGCTTTTGAAACTTCGGCATAAAATAGTTCTACACAGTAGCCTCACTAATCAAGAAGTAAAAAGGAGGAAAAGATGTTGCAAAGGAGCGGGGTTTAGCACCCAAAGTACCAGGAAATGACCACCCAAACAATAAATCCTTCTTTCTTCAACCCGGTATTTCAAGTCCCATAAGGTTTATATTAAAAAAAAAAAAAAAAACAATGCTTTTCTACTGACCTCATTTATCACTTGAAATGTTCTTTCAATCTCTACAACAGAAGAAAAAATATAGCAGTCCCGAGAGGGGTCCTCACATTGTCCTTTAACTATGTCTACATGAGACAAAACATAGTGTGCGGCCTGGGAAACCGAGCAGCGTGAACTCCTGGTACCCTCCCTTGGTAAAGACTGTGCAAACTTCAGGGATTTCTGGAAATCTCAAAGACACTGTACCATTCTAATTCCAGAAGCTCAACCCTTTGATAAACTGAAAGGCCCTGACAGGGGAATTACTGCCCAACCCGGTTTTGAAGAGTATTTTTAAAAGACCTCTTCCTTTCAGGGGGGAAAATTCTATTGGAAACTTGCAATATCTTCAGAGGAAATCTTTTTTCTTTTGGGGGGTGTGGGGTGGGTGGGTCATTAGTATAAGGAAGGAGCTTGGCTCAGGAAGCCATCTACTTGACAAATACGTTTCTCACGTTACTGCAGAGTAACCACAGCGCGTCAAAGAAGTAATCAAACTGCAGAAGAGCAGAGACTAATTATTTATAACAAATCTCTGTTAAGCACTTATTAATTGCACAAAGGACATGAATTTCAACTAATCCAGTGTCTCAGGGTATTCAACTCTCCCCACATTCCTTCTCTGTGACAGAGGCGCCTCTTTACCATCTGCAGTTGAGGCGAAAAGGCCTTCTCCATCTCCCGGTGCTGTGGGGCAGGGCGTGGCAGAGGGAATGGAAGAGCTGACTCCTCAGGAAGCTGCTAGGCAGCCCCCTTCCTTAGCTGCAACAGTGGAGGTTAACTTGTAAGTCTGGTGTTTTTTTCTTTTGTTTTTTCATTGTTTCAATCAACTGAAAAAATTCCCTGCAACCGTGGCCAAAAGTAATAAAGACTAGGTGAGTTATTCCTCGTGGGCCATGTGGTTACATTGTCAGTGTTGTAACATGGTGGAATGGGAAGGGCCTTTTCAGAGGTTCCGGCCCAAACCTTTCATTTTACTGAAAAGGAAATGAGAGCCCAAAGAGTTGTCATTACTTTCCCTTACTCCTTTAACCAGAAGATTAAGCACTAAAAGCAGCTGTGTTCTACACCAAACTTTTCTTGCAACAAAAAAGAGCTGAGATCTTCTTTTTCTTTTTTTGCCTCCCCTCCTTTCCTTCATTCCTCCTTCTCCCCTCCCTCCTTCTCCCTCCCTCCTTCTCCCTCTC